>CAAKHF010024584.1:51802-84464 GCA_901007745.1 Hippocampus kuda
CCACCCCCCCCCCCCCCCCCCCCCCCTCTCTCTCTCTCTCTCTCTCTCTCTCTCTCTCTCTCTCTCTCTCTCTCTCTCTCTCTCTCTCTCTCTTATATATTCGACACGCTCTCAGTTCAAGACCTTTTTGGACGAACTCTGAAACAAAGTTGACTTTTTGAATCTTCTAGTGGGTAAACGGCATATGTGCCCTTTCAAAGACAACAACAACAGCAACACACAGTGGCACGCCTCGTCAATTTGAATTTCACCCGACTGTGCTGCCTGCTTATCGTCCATATCTCAGGTAAGACCAACTCTTGAATACTTTGACTACTGAACGTGTATGAGGCCGATTTTTTTCTGTCCATGTTAATCGCAACCAACTCATTGCCTGGCTTCAACAACAAGTTATCAATACTGTAATTCAAATGTACTGTAATTCAGTTCAAATCAAAATGAACACATTACCGTAATGCAGAGTATGAACAATCGCTGTGGCGCCTGGATTGAATTTTGCGAGTGGAGGCTGGCCTGACCGCAGTGCCTGCTTGAAGGGTTGGGCAAAATATGCATGAGATTTGACATTTTCTGCAACACAAGAGCTTTACTTGCAAACAAATCAGGCTGAAAACACAAACAAGGACGCCCGTCCAAAGATTACAATGCTCACGTTTGATTGACACTGTCATCGAGGTATTTCTTTACCCCCAATATATTTGCAATTCGTCATTTCAGCACATCATAAGTAAACGTGTTCCTCATGTTGACACCCCAATTCAGCAAGTAAAAAGTTGACCAAACTCTTGGAAATAGCTGATGTCGCTTTTGCGTTCGGCATCCTTTGATGGCACAGGTGTACATTTGGGGCGAGAGTTGATTCAGAAGACATTTGCCAAAGATAGACTATGATATGTGGAAAAATACAAGTATAATCAAGTGGTATAATCAACTATTATACTTTTCTGCCACACTGACTATTCCCTTTGTAAACTGATGTGCTGTTTCATGTTGGTAAAAACTGCCTTGCCTTTTCGAAATGACGCAGCCCTTACAAACATGCAAGTGCTCACACACTCCTCTCTTCTCCCCCCTTGGACTCCATACACAAGGCCAGCATATCACATTTCTTAAAGCTTGGACAATGAAGTCTTTATGATGGCTCCCACACACCTGAACCATTTACATCTACGGCAGTCAAATTTCAGGCCACCATATGCCTGTGCATGACATGGATGTTTTGGGACAATAGTGAAAAGCTCATCTGTTAAAAATGACATAAAAAGTATGTCTAGAAGTAAGAACTGTCCTCCCACACCTGTTGCCTGAAGACAGCTAGGATAGGCTCCAGCACACCCGCGACTCGTGCGAGGATAAATTGATTAGAAAATGGATGGATGGATACTGTAAGGTCAGCATGGAGTACTTGAAACCTTTCCTTCAGCTTGACGTCACTAATGCAGTCATTTTGGTTCGAATGGTAATTGTCGTGATTTCTCTTCACAATTTCCTCTAACTACTACTTACGGGAAAACAATTTCAGGTCCGGTAAAATTGTCGACTTGTTGAGTTGCATTATTGAGAAAATTCAATTATTAATTTCCTCATGGATTGGGAATGATTGTTTATGATCACTCTTCCTGCTTCCTGACAAAAAAAAAACAAGCTGGAACTTATTCTACATTGTTGGTGAATCATGTCTTATAAGCAACACTTGAAAACAAAATAGCTCAGGGGATGCCCATCTTAAGCACGAATGCCCTCAGCTGTTTCCTCTCAATGTTAAGGAACATTTTAGGAGAGTCCCATTATGGGCTGGACACCTGACCATATCTGAAACGTGGACATACACAGCGTAAATTCCAGATTCCATGACGTCCACTCACTTTTGAATCAAGGTGGATTTCAAGTTTTGTCAAGCATCATTAGTTATGCGGTGTACAGGTGGAACGAGTAACCATTTGTAGCTACTGACAAGTCTGGTTGGTTTGTGTCATTCATCGAGTCACTTCAAACGAGATCACGACACATATGATAAGCAAAGTATGTTGCCTTGTTTTTTAACACATGCATTCCATGTCTACGGATGGCGGAAATGCGTTCTTCTTGATATGTTTTAACAGTTTGAATCTCACATTACCACCGTCTAGAGGACATGAGTGGTACAGCAATGATCTGTAACCTTGTTTGTTTTGTCACCAAAAATGAGTGCAGGAATGTGGCCCATTCATCAGATTCAGACATCACGATGGTCTCACACACACAGCAATCGTATTAATACCGATAGTGAGCTGTGGCTGTCAATGTTATGCTCCATCCTTCCCCTTTTCGTCAACCTGACCTGCTGGTTAAATAAAATAAACATGGAGTCCTGTTTGATCACGATATTTGTCAAACAAGCAATCCATGAAGCACTCCTGACCCAGAAGTGCTCATAATGATGAGGGAGATTTGATAGGTGACCTATTCTGCCTATTCAGGTGTATTGTCATGCTGCTCGCAATGCAACCAGCCAAGTTCTGCCAGACGCAAAAAGGTGTGACTGGCACTCTGATGAAAAAAAAAAGGAAATGCAAAGTTTCGTGTGACCTTCTCGAAACCTGGTCCTTCTTCTTAGTTTATTTCTGACACCGTCACTGCAAACGTCCTCACAAAAGATGCTTATGAAAGTGAAACGTGTAAATGACTGAACTCCCCCTGAAATGAGGCGTCTACTCACATCTGGCTTGGCAAGGAGGAAGCAAAGGAGAATTTTCTCAACAACAAATTCTAAAATAAGAGAATAGAGAAGAGGAAGCAAATATGTGGTTTCTGCAGAGGTGTGTGCACGAGTGCATGGGTGTGTGAGTGTACGTGTGCGCTGGTCTGTGCTTTTGTGGTTTCATTATCGGCATCAAATCTTGGCAGCACACGTTGTGGTCTATGATTTTTTTTCTTTTTACCCCCCTCAGGCTACGTTTTAAATGTAACTTATCATTGATTTAGTTCGATGTCGGAAATTGGACGGCACCACGAGTTTGCAGTAGCCTTGCTCCATTAACCCCTTAAAATGTTTGATTCACAGTTTCATCGTGACCTTGCCACTTTGGAATGTGCCTTTACTGCCATTTCTCCTGTATTTATCGTCAAAGAGCCGTCACACTACATCACTTGCAAAAGCGTTGTAGATCATTATTATGGCGCGACTGGACATTTTATATTGCTTGAAGACTCGATGTATCGTTTGCACAATTGGATCTGTATTACCACACGGTGGGAGACGTTATGTTGTATAGAGGCTTCTTTGGTGTCGTACTCAAGTGGCTCCCAGCTACTATGGAAAAATTCCCCGTCTGTTTTAACATCCTTGGCCGATAAAAGTGATTCTAAATTCTCGATACTGATAATATGTTATCCACCCCCAGGGTGTAGTAGCAATACTATATTAGGAAATGTAATACTTGAACAAACATGGCGGTTGTATGCAAACATGACGGTTTACATGCATGGCAACATCAGCCAGACTTTATTTGTTTAACATTTACAGCTACATCATGCAAATGCTGACGGACTATCACTGTGCGTATTTGTGCATGGCTTGGATGAGAAGGATAAAATGTTGGTTGGAGTAGAGAGTGAATATGAATGTGAAATGGAAAGATGTGTGTTGGTCAACTCTTGTGTGTGGGAAACAGTTTCTGTTGTCACAAAGCCATACATCAGGAAGCCTAACATACCTGTGTCGCCTATACGATCTAGTTAAAGCTTTCATATCTGTCATGTAGCACACCAGGTTATGCTAATGATCACATTTGTGTTATGTCCTCATTGTTAGCTTTCCCAAGGAAGTCACGTCGCTGTTTATTGCCAAGCTTGTTTGCGTTGCTGCACTGTTAGTCACAGCCCTTTTGCTATTCTCTACCTATACGGACACTGTGATGGTGCAGTCTCTTTTTTTCATGTGAAGAAAAAGCACTTGGACACAGAAAATATGTACAACTTGACTGGAGACATTGGTGTTAGGACTAAAAAAAAAAAAATCATCATTTGTCGATCCCAAAACATAAAAACTATGGCGTGTCCTTTTGAGTCCCTCTGCAACCGTTTCCTGGCTTTGTTTTATTGTAACTGACTTGGCAACCGCTGTGCTTTAAGAGGTCTTGTCTTTTCAGGGCGCATGAGATGGAAAACGGCACACCGGGGATACTTGATGATGTCGAGTTACGGTGGGAGAACGTGGAGTGCAGACGCTATGAAATTTGTCGCATCATCTCTCCGGCCAAGCTCACGCCTTACCTTCGCCAGTGCAAAGTGCTGGACGAGCAAGATGAAGATGAGATCCTCAACTCTTTACTGCTGGTCTCCAAAGCAAACCGCACAAGTATGTAGTCAGATAAGTGTGTGTTTTCTTTAACCTTGAATGAAAACAATATACGGAATGATTTTTGAAGACGAATGACATCGGAGTAATAATCTCCCGTCAGGTCGCCTTCTTGACATCCTGCGCTCCAGGGGAGAGCGGGGATATGTGGTGTTTCTGGAGAGCCTGGAATTTTACTATCCAGAACTTTACAAACAGGTCACAGGGAAGAACCCCACACGTCGCTTCTCCACCATCGTCGGTGAGATACGCGTCTTTGCCCAAGGGTTGAAGGAAATTTTAAAAACCATTCTTGCATAATCTCAAAATGGGCTACAGAGTTACTTGCATATTACATGCAAGATAATAAAGGCTGATCCGTGGTTTTTCCTCTTTGCTGCAGTCGAGGAGGGTCATGAAGGTCTGACGCAGTTCTTGATGAACGAGGTGATGAAGCTGCAGGAGCAGTCTAAAGTAAAGACTCTGCAGCATGCTGAGCTCAGCAGGAAGAACTGCACCCTGGAGGATGAGCAGAAGAAACTACGCCTTGTAAATCAGGAACTTCAGACCTCGCAACAGAGTAAACGAAAAAAAAAAACAAAAACCTAAATCCTATTCTCATTGTAGATCTCCGAAGGCCCTTTTTTATGTTTGAATGAACGTTCATGACAGTCATCTAATCACCTTGTCTTGACACCACTATGCAACTATGCAGTGAGGGAGTGTATATTTCAAGTGCACAAGAATCTAAATCATAGAAAACACAGATGACGGTATTTTGCCCGTCACGCTATTTATTATTCGGAAGATGCTGAGGTGCCAATGTCTGCGGTGAGGGTGGATTTGAAAATGTGCAATCCTAAAAGCACTACTTCCTACTTCACTGTCCTGCTTCAGAAAATGATTTCTTTCCATTATTGCTCATCTTGTCTCGGTTTCAATACATAAATTTAGTGTGCAAAACATTTTTACATTGTAATAAATGCATAGTGTGACTATCTATCTATCTATCTATCTATCTATCTATCTATCTATCTATCTATCTATCTATCTATCTATCTATCTATCTATCTATCTATCTATCTATCTATCTATCTATCTATCTATCTATCTATCTATCTATCTATCTATCTATCTATCTATCTATCATCTAGCTAACTAGCTAGCTAGGTAGCTATCATAGTTTTTTTAAAGGAAAAAAAAAATCTAAGTTTGGGGTGCAGCTTTGTGTAAGCGCTGTCTCAATAAAGAGGAGTTGAGTGGAGTAATTTTGGGGCCACTGTGTCAGTGCTCACGACCTGTGTGTGGGTCCGCAGGGTTCAACAAAATGAAAGAAGAACGCAACTCCTACAGCGATGAGCTGCTGAGAGTCAAGGATGAGAACTACAAACTGGCCATGAGATACGCCGCTCTGAGTGAGGAGAAGAACTTAGCGGTGATGAGGAGCAGGGACCTGCAGCTGGAGGTAATGATGAAAAGGTCTGCATGTCAACATTTAAGTACTCATCCAAAGACACGCGACTGTACCGTGAAATACATACGTACACTAGAATTTGCCCATGACACCAGGAAAAAAAATCTCATAAATTGCAGTTCAACTTCTTATTATGCGATATGACATTACCTCTATCTACTCATTATTAGGTACTATCTAAAGAGATCCAATACAAGGTGTGTATTAAAAGTTGTGGCGAGTGGCCAAATCTGATGATTTAAGACCTCATTGCCTTTGACTGTGGACACCATGCTTTCCTGGCTCGAGTCATACTTTTCCACCAGGGAACAGTTTGTCACTATCGATAGCTCCCGATCCACTCCAACCCCAGTCAACCAAGGAGTACCACACGCTTCTGTCCTCGGACCCTTGTCTTTCAGTATCTACTTGGTCAGATTATTCGCCAACATGGATTGACTTTCCAGCATGTCACCATCACACTCATGCACCTTCATTGGCTCCCAATTACGATCTCGGTTGCCTTCAGTGGAATTTAGAGTTGACTATTTCTTATTTTCTGTGTTCTCTCCATTCAAACAGATTGATCAGTTTAAGCACAGGCTAAACAAGATGGAGGAAGAGTGTAAGATGGAGAGGAAGCAAAGTCTCAAACTGAAGAACGACATCGAGAATCGCCCCAAGAAGGAGCAGATCTTTGAGCTCAAGAGGGAGAATGAAACACTCAAAATCAAACTACAGGAGCTACAGTCCATCATCCAGGTGTGGACGAACTTGTATTTAACTAACTTGTAATTAGCAATCAGACAACGTTAAAAAAATCCAATAAATGGGTATTTATGTGTTCACAAACTGATAAACATCTCCAAATTCAAATTGATAATGACATTTTCACTGTGCTATACGCCATTATTACAGAAAGTTCTTTTTGATGCAAAACGTCTGCTTGGTTTTCTTTATAAAACAGTTTAAATGGATAATTTGTTTTAGAATGCCCAGCCTGGTCCTCTGTCTACATCGGACAAAGACATTCTTGACATTTTGGAGCATGACAGGCAGGAAGCGCTTGAAGATAGACAGGACCTGGTCAACCGCCTCTACAACCTTCATGAGGAAGTCAGACAGGCAGAGGAACTGCGAGACAAGGTAACAAACAGATACGGTCGACTTATGCCCACATTTACTGGAGCAAATGTGGGCATTAGTAGGAAACCCTTGACCAGCTCGTCTAATGCCCACATAGTACAATCTTGGAAACATACACGACTCACAAATTAGTGATATTTTCTGTGTTTGTGTGCGTGTGTGTAGTACCTGGAGGAGAAGGAGGACCTGGAGCTAAAGTGCTCCACGTTGCAGAAAGACTGTCAGATGTACCGCAACCGAATGGACACCATCACCATGCAGCTCAAGGAAGTAGAAAAAGAGAGGGACCAGGTGACTCATTGCACGTCCACAATCGTGCCAAGAGTGGACTCGCAAAGCGCGCATAGTTTTTCTGTGACCTTGCATGTATATTTTGTGCCACAGGCATTCCGGGCAAGAGACGATGCCCAGCACCAGTTCTCACAGAGTCTAATCGACAAAGACAAGTATCGCAAGCAGATTCGAGAGTTGGAGGAGAAGAGCGATGAGCTCCAGATCGAGATGGTGCGGAAAGAAGCCCAGCTGGTCACTCTGGAGTCTCGCATGCGACGGATCTCCAAGGACATCGCCTTGGATCAGGTTTGACATTTTTTGACATATGGATTTATGAAGGGAACACAAATTCACCACCATTGCGGATTTTTTTCTTCTTCTTCTTTTCCTCAGAGTTTACCAAGGGACGTTCCCACAACCATCCTCTTTCAGCGGGAGCTTAAACCCTGCCAGGGTCAGTCCGAATGGTCTAGTGATGAGTCGCCAGAGGAAAGGATTTTACCCGAGGAATCCCGGCTCAGACGCAGACCCAATCTGAAAGCAGTGGTCAGGCAACGTCGATTGTTCAAAATGTTGATGATCAAAGAACGTTGCATCCAAACAAACTGCAGACACGCCACACTCCATTTATGACGGCATACTTGAAGGCATTTATGCTTGACCTTCTAGAACAGAGCGAAGTCTCCCAGCTGGCAACCCAAAGACCTTCCAGTTTCCGTAGAGCCTTCTCATCCTGCCGGTAACACACGATGAACATTCAAAAGTGCCGATACACGATGTTCGTGTCAAAAACTTTCTATGTTGACAGCCAACGGAGGCGATCATCTTGAAAATCAGATTCCAAGCATCCAAGCCCACAGCAACTCCCTCCCTCCTTCACCCAGTGTGGTCCCCGCATCCCTCACGTATGCTCACAGCTTGACCCCCGCCCTCACTTTGTCCTCTCCGTCCACTCCGCGCTGTCACTCCATGACGGAACAGCCCAACAGGCTAAATATGGTGAGGACGACCCCAAAAGGCGATGCTACGGCCATATTATCAGTCGCTTGAACTATTTCATCAGATATTTAAATAATATTGTTTCTGTCAATATTTCTTGTAGATGCGTAACCGTACCGACAGCATCCAATCCACGCAGCCTGAGCCCCCGGAGAAAGCATCTCTATACCGTCGAGAAAGGGAGAACGAAAACGACTTCCAGCCCCGCAGGTAGTCATGGCGCCATTTCTGCATTTTTTTTTGGGGGGGGGGGCATCATGGGGGGTAATGGACAAAATAATCTCCAATGCCTTTTCAACTTTATATTGTGCTATATAACTGGTAAAAAAAATACATATCCAGTCCTCCATTTGGTTTCTTCCAGCCTTTCGGACTTTGACAGTGACACTATGGAATGTGGTAAATATAAATGGAGCAAACTTTCCACCATCGTATCTGCCAATCTTTCGACCTAAATCCCCTCCCAAATCCATCTTTAGAGGAGGGAGTGAAGCGCGGCCCATCTTCTGTCCACTCGTCTTCCTCGTCCCAGCAATCAGAAGTTATGGACACTTACGACATGGAGCAAGTCAACAACATCTTCAGGAAATTTTCTCTGGAAAAGTACGTGACGCACATGCGCACGTTGTTGCAAGTTCACAGACTTGCAACAACGTGTTGATTTGTGTGCGCAGGCCGTTTCGTCCGTCCCTGTCCTCCTTGTCGAGTATCAGCTCGGTCTTGAAGCCTGTGCAGGAGTTTACATTATTAAGCGAAAACCTGCTGAAGGACATCACTCTTGTTGGCGGCAACGACAGCGGGATTTTCATCTCGTCCGTCCAGCCGGGCTCTGTTGCAGAGAAGACTGGTTTGCGAGAGGGTCACCGCCTCTTGATGGTGAGATCTAATTCCCCTTTACTTGTCCATCCAATAAAAATGTATACTCACATCACAGTGGCGCTTTTTTTTTTTTTTTTTTTGTCTCTTGCGATATGACCGGCTTATCAGCTTGAGGGGCGCATACGAGGCGAGAACCAGAGGATGCCGTTGGAAACCAGCACCCAGGAGGAAGCCCTCTGGGTGCTGAAGCACTGCTCTGGACTGATCAGGCTGCACTGCCGAGCCAACTTTGACTGTAAGTGCGTAAACCTTCTCGGAGTGAACGGTTTTCATCTTTGAATCGCGTTGCTGTATGTGCACGCCAGCTTACCGACGTTTTCAGAGGGACCTCGAAGAAGGCACGAGGGTTTCCGGAGACTCCTTCTACATCCGGGTGAACCTCAACATCTCCAGCCAGTTAGACTTCTGCTCGCTGAGCGTGCAATGTGATGAGGTGGTCCACGTTTTGGACACGAAGCACCAAGGCCAATGTGAGTGGCTGTGTGCCCGCGTTGACCCCTACAGCGGCTGTGACCTGCTGGAACGTGGGACTCTGCCGAGCAACTCACGGTATGAGAAACTATCGAGAAGTCAAGAGGTTTTACTTGTACCTTAGATGCTCAGCAGACACGATAGCGGATGTGTCAAATGGGCATGGTATCAAATGAGTCATTGAGCTCTGTAGCTCAGTGTAATGTAACACGTTTGGAAAGTGTGTCCAGTGATTTTTTTTCCCTTCCCTTCTCTGTATGAGCACAATGCAGTTTCAAAAAAAGTGAGAAAACTATTTTGTGTGCAGGGAACTTTTTCTTATGTTGTGGCCATTTATCAACATGGGTATTGAACGTAATTGATAGTAAAAATTCATGCATACATTTTAGTTTTTGAACTTTACATTTGACACTTCAGTAGAAAATACAGTAGATGAATCAGTACTGCTAACTTTTATTTGATTTTATTTATTGATTTTTTTTTTTAGATAAGTATCTGTACTTCTTCTTACCCTAAATACAGACTGCTTTCCACCTGTTGTAACCTGTAGAAGTATTCACACTCAGGAAGATTACAAAGCTGCCAGTAGCACATGTCGCTGATTTTACATCTAATTTACGCAATCTGTTGGCAAGCTCTTAATGAAACTATTTGTGTGTGTGTGTGTGTGTGTGTGTGTGTGTGTGTGTGTGTGTGTGTGTGTGTGTGTGTGTGTGTGTGTGTGTGTGTGTGTGATTGTTCATGCAGGGCTCAGCAGCTCCTCCTCGTAAAGATACAGAAGTTGATGTGTCGAGGGAGCAAAGAAGAAAATGAAATGCAGCGCAACATGAGGGTAGATATATTTTCACAAGTGTGAATTCTTCTTCAGCTTTATTTAAATTTTAGAGAGAAAGTGGAGTCAAGGTGCAAACATGACATATATAGACAGACGCTGTGTACATACTGTCAATAACTGCTTGTACTCAAATAAGTGGAGATATTCTATATGTAGTACAATTTGCAGCCAGAGGAAGGCAGCCCCTCTTCTGACCCCAAAACCAGCCCACGCATGTCGAGAGCCAGCATCTTCCTCACCCAGATTCTGCAGGTGACGAAGCGTGAATCCTGTATCATCAGCGTTGACATGCAGAAAGACTAAAGGACTGAAATGAAATTCATAAAGACTGTCATGTGTTGGTGCTTTTGTAGCTTGTCGGCAGGGCGGATACCAAATACAAGCGACTGAACAGTAACGAGCGTGTGAGGATCATCACCTCCGGTAGCACAACACTCCCCGGGCAAGGCTTTGACACGCTCAGAGCAGAAGGTGAGGAAAAAAAGTGATGCAAAGTGGAGCCAGACTTCTCACACGTTGTGGAAATATGCTTATCGTCGAATGTCAACTGTGATAGCTTTACTGGGACATTTACAATTTTGTCAATGCGGCTTTTTTTTTTTGTCAAGCCCTTTCATGCTGTAACCTGATCACATGATAAGCTGTTCACGGTAGTAGACGCTGTCCCTGAAAGAGTTAACGTTCGTCTCAAGCTTTCAGAGCAGTTCATTTTACGAGGACTGTGGAAGTTAGCGCTTGTTGTCGTTTCGGCTGATGATTAATTGTGAGAGCCCTGCAGGAGGTAGAGAATGTGTCGATACTGTCGAAAATCCAGTGGGAAAGTGCTATGAGCCTTGAACAAAAGGGCCTGTTAGTCACGTGAAACATCTGAAGGTGCCATTTAATGGCGCACCACAATTAAACTCCCACACGTAAGACGACTGTTGTGCAAGGTTTTGGAATCAAAGGTTCAGGTTCAGGTTTTGCACTTCTGGGACCTGAAGCAACATAGTTTCACCGTGACAGATTTCTCCTTAACATCAGAAGTTAACCAAAATTCATTTTAATCATCAATCGGGGGGATTTCTGCCAGTCGTCATCCCCAAAAGAATATGTGGAGAATAATCCTATAGCAAAGCATGTTCTTCTTTTATATCAATCTGTATTCTCTGTGCTGTCTTTGGTGCAAGCAGACGCCTCTGATCCTGAACGGGAAATAAGCAAGAGTTTGAACCTGACCCCATACAGCCATGTCACCCCTCAATGGACCGAGAGGAGAAGACCGGTCCTCTTCGCGCCGACTGCTTTAGCCAAAGCACTTTCACAGAAATTAGTTAACATGGTGGGTGCCATGGACTTCAGTGTGTGCAAACCAGGTCAGTCTGCATACTTTTGAGGTGTGAACGGATTCATAATTTGTTCACATGCTACAATCATTGACACAGTTAATTATAAAAAGGACCGCCAAACGTAATAGCAGTCATCACTCTCGTCTCTGTTAGTGCTGAAAAGTCAGTTGACTACTGTCACATATTTGCTCAGATGTCTCAAGATAGAAACATCACCACTTTCTGTTCCTCCTGCTCGTGTCAGATGTCTTGGTTATACAGCCAACATTTGCTCAATCATTGACAGGAATTTCCCTTTGCATGCATTATGCTCTTCTGTTTTTTTTTTTTTTTTTTGTAGACATTTTATCCAAAGAGGAGTCGAATCAGAAACTGGGTGCAGAGTCCTTTGTTTACTGCAAAGAAAAAGGTGCTTCTTTTGAATTCATCACCAAAGAGAGCATCGAGGCCGTCGCTGCCAAGGTTCCTTGCACGGCCAATCATGACCAGATTTTCTTACTTGTGCTTGAACTTGTGTGACTTAATGCCTATTTGCATATTCTTTCCTTTCTCACTGTCACCAGGGCAAACATTGCCTACTGCAAGCTGACCTGAGCTGCGTCAAAAACCTCTTGAGGGTGGAAATTTACCCAATCATCATCTTTGTCAAGATCTGTGAAAAAAATGTCAAGAAGCTGAGGTAGGCTTTTGCGTATGCATGTGCATGCAAAAGAGAAAGGGTCTTAATGTTGATATCTGCTTGTTATCGGTACAGTTTCTGCACAACCAAGCACGCACACCTTTATTGTAGGTTCTCATCAGACAAAGTAGGTGTATAACTTTACAACACTTACCACAACTGAGTTGTTTCCTTCCTGTTTCCTGTCCACACACAGAAAGTTACCGCTGCGCGTGGAGTCGGAGGAGGAGTTTCTGAGGTCAAGCAGGGCGATAGAGAAGGAGCTGGAGGGTATTCCTTGCCTCTACAGCAGCCTGGAGCCGGAGGCCTGGCTCGGGACCGATGACCTCATCAGGGTGGTCAAAGAGCGAATATTTGAGGAGCAGAAGAAGACTGTGTGGGTGGAGCGGGATCTCCTGTAGACACCGTGGGCTGTACATGAAAAGAAACATATTGTAGAACCACAATACAAAAACAGCGTTAAAATTATACATTTATATGCTCTGTATTTAATACTAAAACAATAAACGTTATCTTTTGTAAAGCTGTGCCTTGCATTGTTTTGAAAACGGAACACAACAACTTTCTATACAGAGCCATTTGATAGAACTACATTGCCCTCTAGTGGCCAATGTGATAAGTACAACAACAAAATGTTATTTTGTGCTTTCAAATAATGCTGCCAAACCCCTTGCTGAAGTAGGAAAGAAGGGGTTGCACAGACGAGTCAGTTTGTCGACTTTTCTACTCCACACTGACAAAACTATTATAACGGCATGATGGTCACCTGTTTAGTATAAACCGAAATCTTGACTCAAGTTAAGATCAACATACTTAACAATATTGTGGGCCACGTTTCGCAAACATCACCACAGCGCCTGTGCAATGTTTCTTTGAGTGAAGCCTGCTTTGCGTATGAACATTGTCAGCGATTCTCTAACTACAATTTGCATAAAGAGTAAATCTCAAAACTCTTTCTGAATAAGCTCCAAAACGGTTTGTTAAAAATGGGACACAAGAGGATTTGGGGTCGATAATCTTATCTCCAAGGACGGGCAGCAGAAATGATGATGAATTTGGGTTTAATCAATTCTAATGCGTATTTTATCACTCTCCCTGCAACCCATGCGGATGGTTAATATTGCTTTTAATTTATTCATGCATTCAGCCACAGTAGTTGCCACATGGTTACTCAGCGGAGTAAATACTATGATTTACCGTGCCGCAGTGCTTCACGATCGTGCGTACGTGTGCGCGCTCGTGCGTGCATGCGTGTGCGTGCCCTTTCGTGCTTGCGTAAATTTACTTACCCAAGGTTTGGTCTTTTTTGGTATGTATTGTTTGATGGATGGATGAGATTTCTGGGAAACAAACACCTAAAAACACACATATTTTCTTGCCTTATTTTCTCCAAATTAATCCATGGAGATAAATAAAGCTTTCTGAATCTTCACTTTATCGAAGAAAAATGCACCCAATTACAATTTAGTCATATAGCCATGCAAAACAAAGATGCGACTCCCCAATTCACTAATTATTTGAAAAAAAAAAGTTTTGAAAACAAAAATATTATTAGTACTCAATGTTCCTGCACATTTGTCATATGGACGTTATTCCAGCAGTGGGCAACAAGTGCAGCTATCTGTGGACCAGACAATATTTACAATTGAATGAAACTCAACGAGAGCATGATTCTAATCCCTGTCGTTTAATTCCATCATCGAAACCATGTACATCATGTTGGAGAAAATGGCTTTTAAACTTGTCCACTACAGTCACCGCGTTGCACCATATTTGTGTTTTCCTTTAATGCGCCAAGCAGACGCACTTCGTTCGATCGACCAACACCGAACAGTCGACTGTCGTGTTAAAATGGAATCGACCCAGAAAGGTAGAAGTCTCGAGCTAAACTGTCGCGATACTTGGAGAAATCTCGCTTGATCTCGAAGGGAGGGAAGCAGCGGATCGAAGACCTGCTGGCATCACAGCTGACGCGGGGCAGACAGCGTCCCCCAAAGAGGTAAAAAAGCTTCTGTTTCTCATCGCTCATAGTTCATATTGGCGTCGCCATATCTTGGAAGAAACACTGGACACATTTATTGCATGCTAGAGACTACTTTGGCATTAAATGCGGCGAGAGAGGGCGATACCGTAAGAAGACACACTGTTTTCCTCGGCTACCTTGAATTATTATCTCCAGGATTTCGGCTGAAACATCTCCACGCGAGATTTTTTCTTCCACGAGACGAGCGTCATATGTGAGGAAGAGCCGGTTCCCCTGGCTCGAACCCTCGGTTAAAGGCGACATTGTAGTCCATTGGCCAGAGCGGATACCGATAGCGGCACCGGTACTATTTGGGTGGGCAAATCCCAGTTGTGATGATTATAATTTTTATACTTATACAGCCCCAGTTTATGAACAGCCCGGTTGTCAAAACCATTTTTTAATGCTGGTGGATGTCCTGGATTTGGCCTCAAGGTCAAGTTATTCGTAGTTGATAATATTATGTTTAGTATTATTTTGAAGGACATATTCGAAGCTTTAATTTAAATAATTTGTGAAGCTCTTTGTCAAGTATATAAGTCGCTGGAGCTTGTCAAATTCAAACCACCAAAAAAAAAATAAAATAAAAATTAAAACGAATATATCTGTGTGACCTGGTACCAAATGGGCTGGCCAAGGACTGTTGATTGGGAAACACTGACTTAGGCTATCTAGACTTTTTAAGTATTCACGATGAATATTTTATAATTCCGTCCTAACAGACATCAGTGTGGATAGCAATGAAGCTTTGCAATTGAGTTCCATCTTTTGTGCTGTATAACATATACCAATCGAAAAGTTAAAGTTAACGTGAAACTGAATGAGTTTGGTTTGAAAGAATCCGAGAGCCTCACCCCAGAACCTCATCAAATTCTTTTGGAGATTGTATAGTCCTCTCTCAGGTTCAACAATAGTTGTCTGCTAACCTCACCAATGACACAACATTCCCACAGTGCTACTCCAAAAGCCTTCACGGGAGAGTGGAAACCACTCTGTATTTTCTTCCATTTCCCTTTCCTGTAGGTGTACACATATGCTGTATTTGTCCATTCAGCCTATGAAATACTGTCGTACAAAATGGAAATAGTGAGGCACAGACTGGTGCTGGATTAGTTTCCAAAACAAGTTGTAAAATCAGTAGTCCTGAGTTTTGCAGTGGGATTAAGTAACTGGGCACAGAGCAACATCATCCCCGTAACATCTTGGCACATGAATCTTTTGGCTCAGAGTAAGATTAGAAAGCCAGTTGAGGTTGTGAAGAGAAAGGCATTCATATTTGTTTCTTGTGTGGTGTCGCATTGAGAGGAGTATGAGGCGAGGAGCGACGGTGCGATGAATTTCCAGGTCAAGGCAACCCTCTTCAGGGGGACAGGAAATAAAGTGACGACTTTAGCGCGTGAGGTCCACATTTAGAAGGAAAAGTGACGCTCTGTGACCAAAGCGCTGCACATCAAGAGGCGGACAAACTGGTGAAGGAATCTAACTCAACAGTCCTACAACACTGGTCGCTTAGCTCATCAAAGCACAATGAAGAAAATACTGGTTTGGGCTTATTTTAGTTTTTAAACTCCTTTACGCGGGTAGCCATTTTTTTCTGCAGGGAAAATCATATCAGACTGGAATGTGTATGGTATGCAGCACTTCCTTTCACAACTATGTGATTTTTTTTTTCCCCCAACTGCCTGTGTCAAATTTAAGTGTGTTCCTTGTAAAATAATGTGCCAAATGAAGAACTGTATCTGCTTTCTTCTTGCAAACGTGTTGTGAAAATTCTGAGAATAATCACTTGGTAGCATTTCGATGCCAAGTCCAAGTGTCATGCTTACGTGTCGGATTTAAAATGGAGTGGCGGCTGCACGGATTCGTTCCCCTCACATTGCAATGTCTTGGTTGTCTCTTTGCAGTTGCCCGAATGGAGCGGAGGTGAGAATTTCACCCATGGATGCGTCCTGCACGGCGACATGATAAGCACAGGCTCAGTTATAGCTGCCGCCTATCTATCGCCATGGTGAGAGAAGCCCTTGGCTGTTGCCATGGAGACCCCATAGCAAGAGCTCTATAACCAAGATCTGTTTCCTTGGTGACCCCATAAAAAGAGCCAGGTAACTATTTCAATCTGTTGCCATGGTGTCGCCGTAACGGAGCCCTTCAACATAAAACGAGGTCGATGATGATGATGAGCCGTTAGGTGGCAAGGCACATATTGCGCACCACTTTGTCACGATGGGAACATCCAGGATGTTTCACATTTTTGTCGTCCTGGGCTCCGCCTTCATGATCCTTTTAATCATCCTCTACTGGAAGGAAGTTGGAGCGTCCCATCAGTATTTGCACACCCCTGTCTCACCCGGACCCAAAATGACAAAACCTGCACAACAGCAGCAGCAACAGCAGCAGAAGCCTCAACCCCCCCAATCCCCGTCCTTCCTCTCCGACATCGATGCCTTTGTCAACCAGTTCTTAGAGCCTGGAACTGGCGAACCCACTGACCAGGTGCCCGCCGAAGCAAGCAACCAATCAGAGAAGGCAGAAGAGCGATATGTTCCGAGGCAGGAGTGGAAGATTCATTTGACTCCAGTGGCAGCAGAGCTTCGCCAGAGACAGGTAAATATAATTCGTAATAAAAGTAGTAAAAGTAGAAATTGTAGCGGAAAAATTGATTTGGATGACATGGAACCCTCCCAAAAATTTTTTTTAAACTGGTAAAGGATGCTTTTTATTATCACTACATTAATAGCAATTATGGCACCATGGTCCAATATCTTTTTACATGTCTTTATGACTAGTTGTACTCCTCTTTTAATTTATTGATGCATTTGCCTTTCAAATGGAATCAACAGGAGAACCGGCAGAAGTTACTTAAAGATCTGTGCGCCAATGACAGCCTGGAGTTCCCCGGCAAAAACCGCTCATTTGATGACATTCCCAACAAGGAGCTGGATCATCTCATAGTCGATGACAGGCACGGTGTTATCTACTGCTACGTGCCAAAGGTACATTCATATTTTTACTCTGACTCGGTTTTGACAGGGGAACAAGTCCAAAATTTGTTCGATTTGGAGTTCACCAAAAGTTTTACCCTTTCATGGATTGTGTTTGACTTTGGGGGTTCCACCGTGATTTGCCTCTGGGAAGAGACTCACACAATCGCCAATTATTTTTGCATTAGAGCAGCTTGTATTTTTTTCTGTGATCATTTACCAGAATTTCAGGCTAACTGTTTCTGTTCCCCGTAGGTGGCTTGTACCAACTGGAAGCGAATCATGATTGTTCTCAGCGAGAGTCTGCTCCGCGACGGCATTCCCCAAAGGGACCCGATGGGAATCCCCAGGGAGCTGGCTCACAACGCCAGCATGCATTTCACCTTCAACAAGTTCTGGAAGCGCTACGGCAAATTTGCAAGGCACCTCATGAAGGTCTGTTGAATATTTTTTTTACCTCTTTTTTTTTTTTTTTTTTTTTTGTGAGTGCTTTTGGATTGGACTCCAGCTAAAGTGTTTCATTTACTATCGAGACTTAATTAATTCCATTTAGAGATGGCACTTGTCAAGATGCTTTTTTAATTTTTTTAGCGCGACTAAACTCGCGGGTTCAAATCTGATTTTAGCATAATTTACATGCGCTCTCTTTTCTTGCATTGATTTTCTGCAGTAACTCTGGCTTCCTTATTCGAGTGTGTGTTAGTCTTGAGAAATGACAGTTACGCGTAGCAAAATGTTGAAAAAGTCGCAAGTGCATTTGAATGCTTTTTTCATTCGTTCTGAAAGCAATCTGAGCATGACGTTATCATTTTAACACATTTTCAGTGTCTTCATGAATCGCTCGAAATGGCCCTTCACAAACGTGACGTGCTGCTTTTGTTTTGAAGGTCAAACTGAAGAAGTACACAAAGTTCCTTTTTGTGCGGGACCCATTCGTGCGTCTCATATCCGCCTACCGGGATAAATTTGAGCTTCGCAACGAGGACTTTTACCGCCGCTTTGCTAAAGTCATGCTGCGGCGCTACGCCAACCAGTCGACGCCCCCCGACTCTGTGGATGAGGCGTTTGCCGTGGGGGTTCACCCTTCCTTCTCTCATTTCACCCAGTATCTACTGGACCCTCAGACGGAGAAGTACGGTCCCTTTAATGAGCACTGGCAGCAGGTGTACCGCCTGTGTCACCCGTGCCAGATCCAATATGACTTTGTGGGCCACTTGGAGACGGCCGAGGAAGACGCTGAGCATTTGCTACGCCTGCTGCGCGTGGACAACGTGGTGGAGTTTCCTACCTCGCACAGGAATCTGACAGCCAGCGACTCGGAATCAGACTGGTTCAGCACGGTGCCGCTGGAGGTGCGAAGGGAACTTTACAAGCTGTATGAACCCGACTTCAGGCTTTTTGGTTACGATAGACCCCACTCTATCCTCAATGAGTGACTCTGACGCAACTTGAGAAGATGGAAGAAGTGTTTTCTTGAAAGTCCCTGTAAAGTGAAAAAAGTCCATTTGAGTTCTATGTTTGACACGCCACAGAGAAGAGTTTTGCTCGCCATGTAAAAAATTTGAACAATTAAAACAAAATGGCAAAAGACAACATGAGCTGTGGGCGTGTCCACTGAATTCGTTTTAGCCACACACCGCTCAGCTGTCAACTTCGACTCAAATGCCCCGGCTACAACCTGGAAAAATCGATGCTACTCTGTCTTGCATCTTTCTAATACCTCCACAGATGTTTGAGCTGCAAAACTACAGCACATCTCCCTAACGCCTCCGGTAGCTGAAATATATCCCAACAGAACGTCACGAGGCGTTAACTAATGTCAGCCTGTCCAAACACTAATTTTCAAGTCCATCCATCCATTAAAAAAAAAAAAAAAAAATTGAATCCCCGCTTCTGCTTTTCTCTGTGTGACGTGCATGGATTCATGGACGACGACGAGTCGCTCTAAAGCGGCAGCGCTAGTTTACTTTCACAAGCTGAAGATGCATTTTTGAGCTACAGGCCTATGTAGCTAGCAAGCTAACTGCATGTCACAATTGGGCCGCTGAACTACTAATGCGAACGATGGTGCTGAAGTTATCACTGGGCACTTTTTTTTAGCCACGCTGAAATAAATCGGAAAAACCGCAACGTCCAAAAACACTTCAACTGTCTGGCTCTAAATTTACGTGCCACACAGTTGTCAGTGTTTGCACATGTTTTCAGAAATGATCTTCAAACGTGTCTAATCGGAGACACGTCTCGAAATTCACTTCACAGGGTCTTTGTTGAACACCTTTTTTCCATTTCACTCTGAGAATAATATTTGGCACCTGCTGCTATCAGAAGCACAAAAGTGAGCCGGAGAAAAATGTGAATGGACAATTCATTTGAAGATTTCATCATCCCACAAAGCACACAAATGAGTGCGAAGCAGTCGGCTCAACAGAAGGTGTCTTGTGTCATTCCGTGCCTCCAGAGAGCTCCCACCTCCGGCATTTTCCACTCGCAGCTCAGATGTCACGTTTGATTGGACGCTCGCATTTAACATGTGACGCCGGCTTTGTAGTTCGTTTGGCCAATCTGACACATTTTTAATGCTGCCGCATGCCAGTGACATTTATTTAGTATTGTGCAATGTTTTCTTGAAATCCTCCTTTTTTTTTTTTTGTGAAAGCATGACTGGTGATAACTGCCGATGGAACGCTCAACACTAAGTAGGGCAATATCATGATCAAGTGAATCGGTCTTCAGCTTGGAGACCTAATTTCAATACAACATGAAGTGACATCATCAATTTTTGGCTTTTTTTTTTTTTTTTTGCTTGGTTTGGCCACGTTCAAAGCATGATATCAACTGCATTGTAGCATCATCATATTAAAAGTGCAGCAACGCCGATGAAATATTATCTTTTGAGACTTGAACTGCACTTTCAACATTCTTTCAACTTCAACTCGATGCAGGAACAGGTAAACACCTGGCTGTATTTTCCAAAGGGAACATTTTGTGTGAGTCACCCCCGCCCCTGTGTTTGTCACGTTTGTGTGTTCGCGGGTAACACGGCGTTGTTTATCCACACCGGAGGCTGCAACCAAACCCAAAAGTTGTAACACTTCTCAGTTGGTGGTCATAAAGGCTTGATTGAGTATGAGTATGAATCATCCTTGATGATATGAGTGGGATGTAAGATAGTGCCTTTGGTTGCAATGTTTATACAGCAAAAAAAAAAAAAGAAAAAAATCTATTTTTTGTAGATTCTTACTTTGAACCGCATACAGCTGTGTGATGCCACATGTCTGTTTGATATTCTGGGCCTTGTCTCTTTTTTTTTTTTGTGAATCAGTTGTGAGTCAGTGGAAAGCCTTCAACTGAGATGTCTAACTTGTCTTGGACCTTGTGCGATGGATCGTGATGTGCAACCGATGATGTCGATGCAGGGATGTGTGTTTTGTACTGTTTGATGGTGTCATGAACGCACCGCATTCTACTTTTATCTTCAGAGTCATCGGACATGTCTCAAACACCACTTTTTTATTTTTTTTAAATATACAGTGTAAACTATTTTTTGGGATGTTGTATCAGTTTTCCTGTCTTTTACAGTGCACAATGTCATGTTATCCCAAATGAAATTTTATTGACAATGACATGAGAAGAAAAATAAAATCAGGACCGCAGATGTCACGTTGCCCTTTGTTTACAACCCTCGTCTTAATCCAATCAAGTCGACAACAGTCAGTTTTTGGAACTGAAACGGTGCCATCGTTCCTTGTGGTTAATACCGAGCCATGCAGGCAGCCTTCTCGGCCAAGGCGCTCTGCATCTCACACCTGAGACTTGCCTGCTCATCACTCACCTGTAGCTCATCAGCTTGATAAGTTGGCTCCCTAATGAGTCTGCGGCGCACCTGCCGTGAGCGCTGGGAGTCATCTTGTCAAGCGTTTACGTCCTGTTTGGAGTGTCCTCTTCCTGCGGAGTCTTCGTGTTCTTCCCCCTTGTACTTTAAGTGAGTATTAGTTTGGATTTTGCCTGTAGTGGACTTCAGTTTGAAACTTAGAGCATTAAAGAAGCAATTGGCCTTTTCCAAGGTTGAAGCATTACAGTCGTTTTTTTTGCCTTTTCTGTGTTTATTCCTGACTTTCCTGAGTTGACTTTGCAAAGGATATACAGTAATAAATTCCGCCAAGTTTTTGGCTAACGCTGTTCCTCTTTGTTGTTGTGTGTTTGGGATCATATACAAACCTGAAAAGAAGCGAGGGAAACAAATTTCCGTTTTAGAGCCCAGAGAATTACGTTAAAGAATAATTCGTTTATTTTTATGTTTTCTGGTTACAATGTTGATTGCAGATGCCATTCTGCCTAAAAAAAAAAAAAAAAAATCTTTATTCCCCGCCCCCTCTCCTTCTCACTCTGAGCTTGCTTTGATGAGGTGTCCATTGAAGGTGACATAAATATCCACGTCATCGCTGTAAATGGCATTTTCCCTTTCCCGCTTATACAGGCGGACCCACACCTCGTCGTTGGTGTTCAAGTCCAGCATCAGGCTCTGGCTCTGCATGATGGAGCGGTCACTGGGCTGAGCGTACACTATCGCCTGCTCGGCTTCATTGCGCATGATGTGCAGGTAGGTCTCCTTGAAGTTCCACGTGTGGATGTTGACGTTGAAGAAATAGATCCCGGGTGTGTGGCAGACGAATTTCCCGCTGAACATGTTGAAGTGGTTGTCGAGGTTCACGAAAACGGTGTCGAATATCAGCGCCTGGTAGGCCTCCAGGCTGTGGAGGGACTTGCGACGGCCCACGGAAAAAGCAGCGTGCTGGACTTTGCAAGGGTCTCCGGGTAGACCGGCCTGGCCCTTGGAGCCTTTTGAGCCCATGGGTCCGATGGCTCCCGGAGGGCCTTCCGGTCCAGTTTTACCTGGTGTCCCTCTTTCACCACGGTCTCCTTTGTCACCTGAATGACATAAAAAAAAAAAATAATAATAATAATACTGCTTCGTTGTTATCATAAAGGTCTTCGTTGTAAGCAAATGGAAAATGAATTGCGTAAAAATCGAGACTTTGAAATGTCAACGTTATTAGGGGTGGAAACGTAAACCGGTGGAAACGAGGTTCCGCTGGTGTACCTTTAAGGATGGTCATGTTGATGTAGGCGCGGACCTGGGGCAGCTGGTTGTATCCCCCTCCCGCGGGCGGGGCGGCGCTGTCCTCCGCTGGTTGCAGGTCATCGCAGCAGCGCTTGCAGGGCACAGGGGAGCCTGTGGGAGGGGCTGCCTGTGTCACCAGGTGAACAAAGGACAGGCTGAGGAGGACGCCCAACATTGCGCCTGCACCTACGGGCAGATGAAGCCTATGAATCGTCCATCGGGTGACCAGTCCGTTTGCTGATTTTATTTTGGGGGGCAAGGAATTGAGTTGAGAAGCTTCATGTTGCGCTTTGCCGCCACTTCGTGGCATCTTTCAGCACATTTGATCTATTATCCATTCATCCCTTTGCTTAACGGCTTTGTTATCGCCCGGGTCAAGGGTAAGCTGGAAGCTTCCTGATCCTGCGATGTTCCCACCAGTCAGAAAGAGTCTTGGGCACAAGTCCAGCCGAAAACGGGAATTCCCCAAGAACAAGCGGCAACAGGATTCCGACATGGTGTCGAACTAACATGGGAAATTTGTAGTAGGGTATTTGTCGGTCAGCTGGCCATGTAATCACTGTGGAATTTTTTTTTCTTTTGCTGCTTTGTGATACCAAAAAAAAAAAATAAATACACAAGGCAGAAAGATGGCCTTGCAGCTGTGCAAATCGGGGTTACGTGGTTCAGCCACGTGCGCTTTAAAACTTGCTCTTGGACAAATACTAGAGAAATTCAAAACAAATGAAGAGTTGGCAAATAAATCCCACCATAGGATGATCGAGCAAAAATCCACTCTGCTCGCGGGCTTTAATTCATCTGGTTGATGACCCAAAGTGTGTTTCTTTCATCCAGAGCAGGCAGCCAAGCAGAGTTCTGTTTCAAAGGAAAAGTTGTGGCTCCAAGCCTTCTTTTGAGCGACGAGCCAACTAGAAGTGGGACACCGTGTCTTGCATTGTATGTTAAATAGAAATGCAACTGCGAGGAAACGGCCGGCGCAGATTTAAAATCGTATACCGTGCTAGAAATACACATTTTGATGTACACAGGGAACATGCAGTGATGGGGTGTGGGGGGGAGTCAGGGTATTTTGCATGACTCGTTTGTGCAAATTCCTGCACCAAGTTGCTCTTTTACTGTACGACAGCATGTGTGTGACAGCACAAATTGTGTGTTCGCACAGCCCTGTGGAGGTATGGAAATGCCTTTTCGTGTGCTTTCATTCCAAACTGTTTCATTTTATGACCACATATGGTTTCTGTTAACTGTTACAAAATAGTTTTAAGCTGGGCATATTCTGTACACTAGAATGGAAGCGTTGCATAGAGACACTATACAGTTGAGCAAGTTTGAGTCTGGTAAAGTCTGGGAAAAAAATTGATTGTACCTCAAGAAGTTGGCATTTCATGGTGAATAATCCACAATTTTGAGTGACGATGGAACAAAATCTCACCTTGGTCAAGTCTTTGCAGCCGCTTCAGTCCGCCAAAGAAGGGAAATTGTCAAGCCCACCCTTCTTCTGTGTGTATATATCTGTGGGAGAGAGATTTTTTTTTTCCCCCGCTTCTTGCTTATCCCTGCAGCCTCCTTCAACAGCCTCAATCGGTTTATTTTGGGAGGAAAGCTAATGCCTGCCCCCTCCTACAGCATAGTATGCAAAACATAGAGTCAAAAGTATACTTACTGGCATGGGAGAAAATGCGAGCAAAGGCTTCCAATACTCAACTTCTAACAAATACACCAAAATCTGTCTATTTTTCTTCTATAGTATAGTCTATTTGTACATTTTTGTTTTGTGTTTGGGTCAGAGTCTGCAAAATGTTCCCAGCCCAACTGGTCCAATAGGGGCTAGGATTTTTTTAAAAAGCTAGCACCTGACAAACGGTCATTGCTTGAGTCCTGGGAAACTGGCAGTACGATTTTACCACTTTTTGGTGTGGTTGGTTTTGTTGTGGATTTGCGTTTGTCTCAAATGCTGATCAGGAACCTGGAAAAAAAAACCTGTCCAAAGATTTCTTTAAAATGATCTCCTATTTAGACACAACGCTTTAAAACAGTAATCCATGCCTTTATCACTTCTCTGCAGCATTACTGCCATGCCACTTTATTTTGGAGTCAGCCAGTCTTTCATCAAAAGACACAAACTTCATTTCTGGCTTCAATGAATTTCAACTTCAATGAATACGCGTGTTAAGCACCACAACTTGACATGGCCGCGTTTTTATGCGCCGCGTTGTACTGTGATTTTTTTTCTCACTGACCTTGATTGCAGTCGTATGTTTGGCGTGATGTGACCTGATGGTGCTCGCTGTGGCGGTAGCAAAATGTCAAACCGCGCACAAATACGCACGCTGCGATACCGCCGGTACCACCTGACAGGACATGTAAAAGGCTCAGATTAGCTGCTCACGCATACGCGCGTCTTTTTTCAGCCCATTTCTTGGGGCCCCACTTTCCACCACGACACAGGAAGTCACAGGGTGACCCATTTATTTTATTTATTTATTTTCGAGCTGTATTGTTTGGTCGCAGCACACAGAGAACACTGGAAATGTGCCGCACGTTTTCAGACGAGAGCAATAATAATTCTCACACACGAACAAACCGCAAATGAAGACAAAAAAAAATAAAAAAATTTGAGGCCATACAAGCAAGTAAGAACGTGAACAGTCACCCGTCTAAAGCATCTTTTATTTTCACAGCTGCAGAGCCCTTCAACGCTGGTTTACAAGCCATAAATGACTGACGATTTACTTTTATGGCTCAAAGCGCAGCTCACATCTTGCATGGCTTGGGATGATTGGAATGCACATGATGGAATCAACTTTGCAGTTTTCCACAAATTTGTGTCCGTTCCATGCGAGTACGATGCAGCAAAACTGTTTTCATCTCTCACATTTTTCATGTTTACCCGACAACCCCCCCCCCCCAATCCAGGGGTGCACAATGGTCGTGCGTACAAAAGCAGTGTTTTCTGCCCGCTTTTGTTGACACGGCGACTAAGCTGGAGGTGTCCGCGCTCTACCGAGTGCTCTAGTTCATCGTGATTTTTAAGCAGCAAAGAAAAAAACTGATCCATCTCAGATGGACGCGTTGCTAAAAGTAGTTTGTATCTCTTGTAGGATGAAATAACCCGTTTTGCACGACTCCACTGGCATGGAGGAAGGCCTGTACATTGTGCAAGCAACGGGCCAGCCTGCGGCGCTAACGTTAGCTGCTAGCGTAGGCGCGTGCGTCCGAGCGCTATCTGAGGAGGTCGGAGACAAATTGAGAGGTGACGAAGGGCAACTTATCTGCGCTGGAAGATGGAGAGGGAGGCTTCGGGGCGAGGAGCTACAATGACCTGAAACCTCTTCCCCATTCGCACCCTGTTTAACTTCCTCGACCTCTGCATCTTCCTTTCCAACACAAAAGCCTGAATCGGGGCTTTGCGCTCCTCTCTCGAAGCTCTCGGAGCTCGGAGACTCGGACAAAGCGGGGCAAAGGTGAAAGTTACGATGATGTGCCTTATGCAGGATGTGGAAATCGTCTTTAGATGCGAAATGGGCGAGGTTGGGCTCCGTTTGAACAGAGCTTCTGGAAGAGCCCGATGCAAAATAGCCCAAGTTGGAGAAACTCGACGAGGATGAGTTGCCCGCGAGCATGTCTTTCGGAATCTCATCCGAGCCCGCTGACAGTTCGATGTTGCTCGGAGGTTTCGGGGCGCAAGTGGAGCTGGGCGGGGTGAAGGCGGAAAAACCCGCGTCCCAGCGTTCACACACCTCCACGGGGGAAATATGATCGACAGGCTGGGCAAAGTGCAACAATTCGACACAACTGGGATTCAGCCATTTCTGCAGAAAAAAAAACAGAGGCCGAATAAGGAACACATTTGACGAGCATTTTGTGTGTGTGTGTGTGTTCATCTTGTATACGCATCATCGACATAACTTGCCTTTAGATTTCCACCGTGGAGAGTTTGGAAGTATGTTGAAGGATTTGGAACTGGCTTCATTTTGAGGAATCTGAAATAGTACACGGGGCAGTTTAGTGGGTACAAACTGAAGAGACGAAGAGCATTAAAAATCTGGATAAAGAAAAAAAATGTCCATTTCAACTGTCAGAAAGGTATCCATTTAACTGTTTTTTATTTTGTTTTTTTTTGCAATGCAGTTTCCGCTGCACTGCCGCCGTCTCATCCAACCTTCAAAATAAAAATCATTCAACACTAGGAACGCATGCACGCGCGCGCACAAATATTACTCACCCAGTTCCGATGCTGCATTTGTAAAACACCAGCATTATGACAATCATGGCGACACAGACGATCAAAACGGCCAATATGATCAAGTTGTCAGACAGACTCCATTCTGAAATAAAAAAAGTTTGAGGATTTGAATGTACGTATGGGGCAGGAATTCCCTTCTCTTGTCTCAGCTACATATTCATGCCCAAGGCAAGTTACCGGTGCATCCAAATTTAAGCGCAGGAGAGCAAATGTGGATGTTGGGATTAAAATGTCACAACAAGCTGCTGTTCGGCTTCTCCCTCTTCCTTACCTCGATTTGCTGATTCCGGCCAGACCAAGGATGCAGGTGGACTCCACTCGCTCCACTGGCTTCCTTCCCTCTGCGTCGGCTTAACTTTTACACGAACGTGATGCTTGCCTTTCATCCGCCCGGCAGCAATCCTTAATTGTGGCTCGTTGGTGGGAAATGTGTGAACCTCCTGCTGAGCCACATCAATATATATTTTTTTCAGTGTCGGTGACCGTTATGCAGCATCACATCCGTTTGCATTTGAGCGGATTCATAATCTATTGACAAGTTTAATCGCATAGTGTGAGGAAATCTATTCTGTGTTCCGAGAATTGGTAAATTGAAACGTCATTGTTCCAGTTCCTCTTGATTTGTTTCAAATGCACTATCCCGTGAAATTGATTTTTTTTTTTTTTTTTTGTAAATCATAACATAAAGCGTAATGGAACCTTAATTTAATAGACTAATTGGCGTGGTTGTCAGTTTACTGCCCATTGTCCATTACATCGAACTGCAAATTCACTCTATATGTGCATTTTAAAAATCAACACTGCACTTAAAGTTACAGTTGCTTCCAAAAAATATGAACAATACTTTTTAGGAAGAAAATCTGTGCCTTTTTTTTTAATATTTATTTTTCAATGAACATGTACGCCTACTACGCTACTGTCTTGCAAAGTTGGTCATGACGGTGGAGCCACTGATTGACGCCACCGAGAGCCATTGGTCAAAATGTAAACGCCAGCACGTGCAACACACTTGCCTTTGTCGTTGGGTCACTGTTTAGCATCTGAACTTCGTAGTCAAATGCCTTGAGGAGCACAGAGCAGGGACTACTTGGATGCCAAGCTATCACGGTGTCATTGTCAGTGAAGGTGACATTAGGGAGCTCCGGGGGGTGCATTTTGACTACACACACAAACACACATTCTTCATTTCACTTATTCTGGTTATAATGAATGAAAAATGTTAAAAAAAAAAAAAAAAAAAAGGACAAGACAAAATGTACGCACTGTGATGTTTGGGTGCATAGTCTTTGAGGTATTCCACCAGCCCACCGTTACATTTCATGCTGATGTTTGGCATCCTCTCGAAAGAGTTGAATTCCTGGAATAACCCATCGAGACATGAATCGGAAAGGAAATTAGGAGATCCATGTAATTACAAGTGGATACATTCCTCTGCACACTTACTGTATTTTCAAAGACAAAACTGCATCCCGGACGTGTGTTGCGGTGTTGTTTCACCTTGCAGCTGCGACTAAGTCGACAAGGAATACAAGTCACCGTTGTGACGTATTATACATAAATATTGTAGTGATCCGTCCTACCTGATTAGAATTGCACGTGTCCCCACATCCTTCTTGATTCGTATTTTCTTGTAGCCATAGATCATGCAGTCTTCTCCCGAAGAAATGTTGAGTGTACATGTGACATTGTTGATGAAGTCATTCACGCAGGTGAGCCCTGAAATTCGCCCCCCTCCCAAAAAAAACAAACAAAAAAAAAAAACAAAAGATGAAAAAGTTGTGCAAGGAAAGGTTTGGCGCAGTTGGAGCCAAATCCAGTGTTGGTCAAACTCAAATGAACATTTAATCCAATTAGCTCTGTGCTGAATTTTTTGATTTTTTTTTTTCTCAACTGTGTCTTTGCTGTGCTGATGCAAATGAACCCTTTCATACACCCTGTAACCTGATCACATGATAAACTGTCCGCTGTAGTCACCACTGTCCCTTAAAGGGTTAACATCTAGAATCTGGAGAAATTCTTAAGAAAAAAAAAAGCCCCTAATTAAAATATGCATCACAAAATGCACTTGAACCCTACAGATGCAAAATGCAACATGCAAACTCCAATGCGATTTGAACGGACAAATGTCAATTATTACTCATGCCTCCCACGGGGGACACGTTTTTGTACCCGTCATCTGGCGTGATTCAACAGTGTGCGTCGGTAACCGTAACTCGTGTCCAATTCTCATGTCAAATGACAAAATGAGTCTCACCTTGCACGTTTGCCGCGCAGTCCAAGGAACTGAGAGAAAACAGAACCGCCACGACAAAATAGGGCTGCACCCGCCCCATCTTCAGCACAGGTGATCTTTTGAACATATGGACCCAGTAGAGTCAAAGTATTACTTTCGTATCACAACATGGATAGTTTGAGCACTTGGGAGAAGGGGGAAAAAAGTGACTTTTGATCAACATTTATCAGTAATGAGACCCAAGCTTTATAGTCGAAGAGGGAATTGTTGACATTATTTTCGCTCTACTTGATTTACTCTGCGGCCAATAGAAGTCAGAAACGTCGTCAAGCTAACGTTTAACACCAACAAAATGTGATTGTCACAAGAACTGCACAAACTCTAGTAATTCTTGAGTCGTGGCCATACTTGCCTAATAATTTCTGAAAATGTAAATGGACACGATTCCCTTCATGGCAAGTTCAGTTGAATACTCAGCTCCCATCCTTGTTGCTTTCAACTTGTTTAACTGTACTGTTGTCCGACTTAGAAGGAAAAAAAAAGAATAATCAGGGAATTAAATGAGAACTGTCAAAAAAAAAAAAATCTCAAGCAGTTTTAGAGCGGGGACTTCTCCCCATTCGGTTGCGCTGCACTTTTGTTGTTTTTTTAGAAATGAGTCATTAGAAGTACAAAGACAAAACTGAAAACTGATCGCATGCGGAGGAAACAAAAGTACGGGTATCAAGTAATTTCTAAAGCTGGCGAAAAAAAAAACCTTCCACTCTTAAAAATAAAAAAACATACAGATTCTTAAATGTACTTAGTTATAAAAGTAAGGATTTTTTTTGTTTACTGTTGATTACTTAATCTACCCATTTTGCTAACTTTGCAAAATTGATCTGATCACAAAATAGTTTGTCTTAGTATGAGCACTAAGCAAGTTAATAATTAAGAAAAAAAAGATGCCTGATGCTATTTAAAACTTTGTTCCCATAGCTTTGCTCATGTGAAATGACAAAAAAAAATTTTTTTTTTTAAAAATCCAAAATGAGCTCTCGCTAGCGTTACTTGATGGTTGGCTGATGATTTTTAGGCTAGCACAAAACACGAGCCATTCGCCACAAATTGTTCTTGTAGCTGGCAACATCAGATCATTCGCTTAAATTAGACCACGGATGCGATTAGAATTTTCCCCATTGGCCAAATCCTAAAACATGAATGCGACTGAAAAGAAAGAAATCTTGAAAATACGAAGCCGATACTGTACCTGACTTTCTTGGCGAAGCGAAGGCGTCAGCGCCCCCCCGACAGGAGCCACATTCTCGCTCCTTCTGCCGGACCGTCGGCTTCAGCGGAAGATTTCTTTCTCTTTGATCTCTCACTGTCCTTCTTCCCTTGCGCATGCTCTCATTTTGTTCTCTCGGTCTTTCTGCCGCTCATTCTCTGGCCTACTTATAGCCTTAACTCTTTTTTTGGGTGGCCGGTGACATTTTCCAATCGTCAACCGCAGCTTCTGTCTGGGCCTTAACAGGAAGCCCTGTGACGCGCAAAGTGTTAGTGAAAGAGTGACGGGCAAGGGTAAGGTGGGAAGGTGAGTGCAAATGTCACTCGCGGCGCCTCCCTCCGCTCGCCAGCACCTGTTAGCGACACCTCACCCTCGATCACAACTTACTACCATTGTTCAGATAAAGTGCACTGGAAAGACACCACATCCTGTTTCAATCGCGCTGTCGAGAGAGACGCTCGCATTGTCCCTCTGAAGTGGTTTGAATCAATGAAACTCCAGTTAAAAGAGATCCAAATGCCCCAAAAAAAGTGAATACAGGCCATATTTAGAAGCACGCAGCTATTTAAGAAGCTTTGAAGATCGGCACTTGACTGTAGGCTCAACCCGAGACCACCACTCAAACACTTTGGTGGCAGACGTGAAGGAAAAGACGGTTGGAGAACGTCTTCTTGCTCAAAAGGTCATCCAACATCTCGGGGGAGTCAACAGAGCTTGTTATGCTCAAGGGGTCACAGAGTCACCATTGGAATTCAGGAATATGAAAGATCCAGTGGGATCCCACAGGGATCATTGCTCTGACCTCCTCTGGTTGCTAGTTTCCATAGTTTTGATCAGAATTCAAAAAACATCGGCGTTTCACACCAGATGATGATCGTCCCGATGTACTGTTTCAATGTTTGGAGCTGGGTGTGTTTTTGGTTGACGTTAGAAAAGTCGTCTCTAATATTCAGGTGACCTTCTTGAGCAACACGAGAAATTTCTCTCAGCATGACGCAGTGCGGCTGTGCAGGCCTGCAAAACAACAACCGCAACAATCGACATATTGTTCAATAGCTCCCTCCGTGACGGTGTGCAATCAACCTCATTCCTAGCGTCTAAAGATGGGAATAAAATCGAAAATACGGTGTTTAGAATCGGTCAGTTGTGCCAACGACGAGTTCAGTTTCATGGGAATGTCTTGTTTCGGTCGTGGAGTTCAACAAAAGGCTGTTGTATGACAACGTGCAGCATTAAAACCACAATGTACTTGTGCATACAAACTATTGCTGACAACCGCAGTCGGCCAGAAGTCTGCTGCGCCCCGCTAACACCCCCCTCCCGCCGCCCTGCTTGCTGCAATCGCTCAGGCGGGCGAGGATCACGGAAGATGGAGGTGAAAGAGCGCCGTGCGAGGCCATGCGACACTTTCGAGATTGGCAAAGGCGTGTCAAGTGCCACAATGTGAGCAAGCATGAGACCGTGCGTGGTGCTCAGACGGTGACAAGAGAGGGCACGGATGTTTGAGTCGATGACAGATCTGGGCAAAGTACGGTCACATCCGGCCCACCCAAAGTCTCTGACTGGCCTTCGCGGTGACCATGAACTCAAAATAAAACATCAAGTATGCAGTGATTTTGGTAAATGTTCTGTATGGCCCATATGGCATCTCTTAGTTCGTTTGTATTGTTGTATGAGTGACATTATTCTGACTGGCAGGTTTTCTCATCTCTACACAATTAAGGCTCGTTTAAATTTTTTTTATTATTTTGAGGATTAGTCTTTTTCCAGAAACGACAGAATAAACTAGTCATTGCAACTCTTCATCTGAAAACAGGCCACTCATACCAGAAGATGCGAGTGAGGGGAAAATCCATTGTCGTTTTGGCGACCGCGCACGAGCGATATGACTGAACGCTCTTTGTCGAAGCTGAATCGGCTTTCATATTTCTGTCTTGACAAAAAAAGCGTAGCAGCTTGTGACAACGAACAAGTTTCAGTGGTTACGCTAAAACCTCCAAACGGCCGCCCATACACATCACGCAAGAAACTTCAGTAGTTACGGCATCACATTTTAGTTTGCACAGGCTTGCGGTTCACAAAAAGTCCAAGAAATCATTTCATTGTTGTTGTGCTTTTTTTTTTTTTTTTAATGAAGGGTGTTTTAGGGGAGATGTCCCATCCATTTACATCAGAATCAGAATCAGAATCATCTTTATTGGCCAAGTATGTAGAACACACAAGGAATTTGTCTCCGGTATAACACGCTGCATTAGTATCATCATAAACAAACATGTTTTTTTTAAAACAACAAATAACCTTCCTGTTATTTCAAAATCTCCATTCTTGATATATTGCCACACAGCAAAACTTCACACTTCACATCTTGCAAAAACAAGACTTCAGTGCATTTTGTCAACCACACTGGGA
>CAAKHF010024584.1:84484-98498 GCA_901007745.1 Hippocampus kuda
TTGCATGGCAAAAAATATCCATCCATCCATCCATTTTCCGATCCGCTTATCCTCACAAGGGTCGTGGGGGGTGCTGGAGCCCATCCCAGCCATCTTTGGGCAGTAGGGGGGGACACCCTGAACTGGTTGCCAGCCAATCGCAGGGCACACAGAGACGAACAACCATCTGCGCTCACACTCACACCCAGGGACAATTTTAGAGTGATCAATCAGTCTGCCATGCATGTTTTTGGAATGTGGGAGGAAACCGGACTACCCGGAGAAAACCCACTCAAAACCCCAGGGGAGGACATGCAAACTCCACACAGGGAGGCCGGAGCTGGAATCGAACTTTGTATCTCTGCACTGTGAGGTCAATGCGCTAACCACTGGCCCACCGGGCCGCCCTGGCAAAAAATATTCCTCCGTAATATGTAATGTTTTAAAATTCAAATTAATCAAATATTCTATCCAAAGAGAAGCACAGGTTCGAAATGTGCTAGCTGATGACCAAACCCACACAAACAAAACACAATTCTTCGATTTAGCTTGTTTTCATCAATCCGCAGCCCAGTGAGGACATACTAAACCACACGAGAGGCAAAGCGAAGAAAAAAAAAAGGTGTTATATTTCCTTCAAATATCACACACTTGACACCTGAGAGCATGACATCAGGTTTCACCGTCGGACCTGAAAACAACACAAATTTAAAAAGAAAAATTACACTGAGCGATAACACAAATGTTAGGTCATTATTCAAAGTTCAAAATGAATTGTAATATATCCTTCCAAGCCTTTTCTCTCCCGGGGCTAAAGGTGAGCTTGACTGATACGAAGCATGACTGTAAACATAATTTATAAATATAATTTTGTCCCAGTGTAGCACCATCCCTGCTCTAAAACCCTCTTCTTTTTCCCCAGTTGTCCATACCTCTGGCACGGTCACATGACTATTTTGGATTGTTTTATTTTGTTAGGCTTCTGGGCCTTTTCCTGTCACCCACTTTTCTCCCCTTTGCCCATGTTGCCATCACTTTTGTCGTCGTTTCAGAGCCTCCTTCCTAATTCAGCGTTACTCCCAGGTACGTCAAACATGTCCAGCGGTATTAGCTCGAAGTTGTTATCCTTGATGTCACTCTTTACTTTTCGACTACTTGAGGGCCTTTGACTTCATATCATGTCAGCACAGTCGCTTATGTTGGCACCCTTCCTCGCTATCGGCCATCAACTCCAAGCCATCTGCATACAACAGTTGCCAGGACGCACGTAGCTGCATTCTTCAATGATTGCATCCTGTACAGCACTGACTAGAAAAGGGCTCGGGCCCAATCCCCAAGTTTAACTCGATTTATTCACATATCACACAAGCTGAGGAAAAAAAAACACCACAGGTACTCCTTAACTTGTGTTCTTTTTATTCAATTTTATTTCACAATACACAATTTATTGTGTTCTTCGTTATAATACCACGCACACGTCAACTGGCTAAAACAATATAAAACATAACTTTCACAATTTGGTTTATTTATAATATATACAGGCGGTCACTTATCCGTTGGGCAAAAACTCAGACTTATTTGCTTGTTCCCAAGCGCGTGTCGTGATAATTTGCGGAGAAATTGACACTGGTTGAAGAAAGCAAATTAGCGACCTTGTTTTTTCGAATGTTTCCCTCCTCGTGGTGGCTGGACGGAGGCCTGCTTCCTTCTTACGCGCAACTGTTGAGTTTACAACCAATAGTCAAGTGCTGGGGGTTATCTTTGACATGCCACCGATGAAATGGCATAAAAGTACAGAAATGTTGATCCTTGCTGGAGTGGTCCTTCGGGTTCGATCAAGTCTGACTTTCTTCCCTGCCAGATTTATGTGGGTGCAAACTTCTTGGCTTGGGCCCTGACCCGCTTCTCGTAATCCATCCGGTTCTGACTGGAACGGAAAAACACAATATTGCATTTTAATCCCTTATAATTAATAGTGGGGGTTATTTTAAGACGCTGAATTTTGGTTTGCATTGTTATATGACTGACATCAACTTGATTCTGACCGGCAGGCTTTCTCATCAATGAAGATGGGATACAACGTATTTTTCATTGTGACTAATTAAAAGTCTTCTTGCAGACTTTTGGCACAACTCAAAATTTTGCTTGAGGATGATTATTTGCGGGGCATAACGGTATGTCCACACATAAGCACGGTGGAGCTGAAAAAGTTCAGCAAACTGGAATTTGAATTTCAATAACAATGAAACTTGAAAATAAAAGCTATGAATTCACCACTCGGTGGATGCATACCAGTAAATTGTGTAAGCCTCTGCTTGTGCTGGGTCTTGAATGTTGGGCTCATTCAGCAGCTCCTGGATTCCCAACAGAATCTGAAAACACACAATACCATTAAAGTGAAAGTCCAGAACTTTTAGAAACAATTTCACCCTTACCACAGCTTTATGTAATAACGACTATGAAAACCTGTTTGATGGTGATGGCGGGCCTCCAATCTTTGTCCTCCTCCAGGATGGACAGACAAACAGTACCAGATGGGTAGACGTTTGGATGGAATATCGGTGGCTCAAACTTGCCTGAAGGGGTGGTCGAAAAAGAGATTTAAGAAATCTTAGAGTATATCAAACATTTCCGACTGTGATGTTGACAGAGACGCTTGGATATTTGCGACATTGTGCTGCGGGGTTTGTCACGAGGTGGCCGAAGTTTAGATGTGTGGTATCGGTGGGACTCACATTTGGGTGGTGAGGAGGGGTAGTCGTCCTTGAAGAGCATCCTGAGTTTATACAGTCCTCCCTCCCACAAGGTCTAACAATCACAGGGGTAAAAACTGCTTTAGCCCAAAACACAGCCGCATGAAATGACATGGAGAGTTGTTCAAAGAACCCAAAGCCCCGGTGGAAAACCCCAGCGCGCGAGAATGCTACTGTGGTATTACAAAAACGTCGATAGAAACAGACAAGATACACTTTTGCCTTGTTGGATCAGATGTTGCACTCAACAGCTGTTTAGGCCCCAATGAAGATGTCCATTTTGCAAAACTAATCTCATAGTGTTCACCTTACTCATTTTATTTTATATAAAGAGAAGTCAAAATAAACCGAAATAATATGGTTGCATATTAAAATTGACATGGCTGTGTTCAGATTTAACCAATAAATAACATTCAATTCGTACTTGAGTCAGGACACAATCTCAACAACTGATCAACCTCAAACATGTTCTAGTAGGTTAGTCGAGCGACTTTGAACTGTTCATAATTCTTTCCATCATGTCAAAACATTCAGTTCCAGCTGAAGAAAAAACAGCCCTAAAGCATGATGCTGCCACCACCATGTGGTTGTGCCAAAAATACATTTTGGAATAAGTGGGTGTGAACACATGTGCAATGTCCGTTTTAATTTATCGTTAATAGATTTTTTTTTTGTTGTTGTACAAGTTTTGAAATGATCTTGCACGCTCTTTTTTGGGGCATTTTTACACCGGTGCGTGGACATTTTATATGCATTGTAGCTGTTACCTAGCCCTAAAATAAACGCAATCATTCAATCAGTGTCCATTGTGTAGCTGAAACCCCTGCCTCTGTCGAGTTTACCCAACTGTCCTGTACATAGCCATTGCCGCTGGTTAGCCACAAATTTGTATTTTGTGCATAGAATACATCTGTATTGTAGACGAAATTTAGATTTCATACAGTGCTTGAAAACTTACGCCTTTCTTTCCAGGAATGGCACATTCCCAATTCATCAGATTCATGGTTCCATCTGGATTCTTGGTAGGCACAGCAACAAAACCCTGCGAAACGTAAAACAATTTGAGGGAGTCCTGAGAGAAAAGTATTGGTGATTTGGGGAATAAAAAAGGCGTACTAACAAACGGGTGGTCTTTTCTCCAGGCTTTGCGCTCCTGGGACAGTCTGCTAAGCGCAATGCCTGACATTGATGCTCATTAACCCCTCCCTATGGGAACATGTCAAACAATTGATTTAAAATAATAGACATGTAAACCAAGTACAGCCTCTGGAGGAGTTTACAAAAATGACACCAACGTATATAGACACGAATCGGAAAACACGTTGAAAAATTAAACATGGTTAATTTAACCGCTGTAACCCCATGCTATAATGACTCGACTCAGTAGAGCCATATATTTCTCTTTATCAGTTTAAATGTAAAATGAAATCTATCTTAAAACGAAACCCACCAGCTATTTTTCGGGTGAATATCAAAATTAAGTCAACTGTATGGCGTCTTAGCGGCGTTAGCGCGACCGAAGAAAACACACCCTTCGTCGTTGGAAAACAAAAATAATGGGCCACTAGGGACGTTAATGACCGAGCCGATACAACGACGCTTTGTTCAACATTCCTTGAGCAATCTAAAACGAGGATGTTGATGTTAAAATTTTCACAGTTTTCTTTAAATGCGTAATATATAGATCGTAACTGCGACTCCGCGACTAGCATACATCTAAGGTCGAGGACCCCAATTTGTTTATTTCTGGAGGACCTTCAGGCAGTTTTATGGACAGCCCAGGGACCTATGTGAAGCCCGACAGCCATATTTGTTGTGGTACCATAACACGACTGAAGGATTTGTCGCTCCAATTATTCATTCATAAATTTCCTTATACCGAATTGATTCAGATTGCTGTCCCACCACGAAAATTACATTTTAAAATACAACGAAGTCTTCAGACCTTCCATAAAGAGTAATATCTTGTTATGATGTATTTTATTTTTATTGGATGTTTTTATGGAAAAAAGTCAGGTAACCATAGAATTACTGATTGAACTTATTAAGTAAAAATAAATAAATAAATAAAAAACACAGACTGAAATGTACTTAACTGCAAAGGTAAACATATTTTTGGGGCAATTATATAAACTACGCTTAAACTCTGCATGCAAATGTTTTCCTCAATTATGAAACAATTCCCGTTTTTCACACAATCAATAACATGAACCTCACTAACAGTTAACATACGTGTACAGTAACTCTCTTTCATCGTGACTTGTTTACATTGTGTCACCATCCCGTAAGGTTGAACAAAGTACAGAGCCTACTTGGACAAATTGGGGAAAGGGGAGAAAACGGGTATGTGCTTTGAAATTTAGGGATTAGAAGTAAAAGGCCATCTGCAATATAAATACTCCAGTAAAGCATTAAACGCCTGAAAAAATCTACGTCTAAGTCTCCAGTAATCAAGTATTTGTACTCTGTTATTTCCCAGTACTACTGTTGTGTTGGGCACATATTGCAAGATGGCTGGCAAGCTCAAAACAAACTCAATGTTTACTTTTCTGAACTGTTTAATGAATGAGAACATGAGTATGACGGTTTAAATGGAATCCTACAAGAAAACTGAAACCAGAATACTTTTCATGCATGACTAATCATCTTATTTTAAAAGAAAGGCAAGGCAACTTTATAGAAAACATTTTATACCCCAAGCAACGCAATGTGCTTCAAAGCAAAGATGGCTTTGTACCATAAACATTTATTGTACAGTAATGTATACTGTAGTCTGAAATAGATGACATGCTTAGTGAGGTACTGTGGCCCATTGCATGTTTCTGCATACTGTAACAACATTCTAACACTGCTTGAGTAACAACTAAAGTGTGCATCGATTACATCATAAAATGCGAGAAAGCACTACTGCAGTTTAAAAATACAAACGTTGAATTCACTTGTAACACGCATCTCTCTTTACTGCTAACACTGACTCGAGCCCCCTCTGACCTAGTCGCCTGTCTCACATTTTCTTTCCCTCTCCTTCTGAGATGATGTTTTCAGGAGATGCTCTTTTAAACCACTCGGACCAAGAGCCGTCATAAACGCACACGCCCGGGTGTCCGAGCCACTGAGCAACCAGAACAGCAAAGCATGCCGTCACGCCACAAGAGCACGTGGCCCACATCGGCTGTCCCAATCGCAGCTTGACTTCCCAGAATCGTCTGGACAGGTCCTCATTGGCCAGAAACTTCCCTGAGGATTCCAGGAAGGAGGTAAATGGCAAGTTGACTGCACTGGGGAAGTGGCCAGGTAGAGTGCCTGTTTCAAAAAAAAAAATACAATCAAGAACTGCACTATTCAGACAAAGGGTAAATTCACAGGACTTTATGTAGGCAATTGAGATTAATATTCATTAGGAGATTAATATTCATTAGGAATTCATTTATTTATACACATACACAATGTGATTCATCAATTAAGTGAAAAATAATTGACATCTACAATTAATCGCGGGTGAGTCGCTCTAAAATTTAAAAATGTGCAGCTCATCCATTTTATCAGCATTGAGCATTCAAATGTACTGTCGTACTCAAATCGAAGTGCAGTTACTTGAAAATATACTCGAGGACAATAATTAAGTATTTGTATTTTGTTACTTCCCTCCACTGAGTAACAACACAAATTTAACCAACTTTCATTAGGTATGAATTACTGGTAAAATTGTTGCTTACTGTTTAGTCTGCTAAAGCAACGATTGCATTTTTTTTCTGATCATCTCATCAAGAAAAAGTTTGATCCAAACTCAAACACAATTGCGAAAGTCTGCTCACCCTCTATGGGCTCCGGTTCGACCCCCCTGTATCTGCCCGCAGGCCTGGTGTCCACCACCTGGATCTTCTCGGTGCTGATGTTCTCCAGCACGTCCTCATAAGTCTTTACCCACGCAGTGTTCGTGGTCACCTTGAAGTCTTTGCGCTCCGGCTTCACTTGCTCTGACGTCACCGGGCGCCCTTCGGCCAACCAGTTCTTCATGCCCCCGTCCAGCACCGACACCGAGTCATGTCCGAACAATCGGAACATCCACCAGACTCGGGGCGCGGTGTACAAGCCGAACTCGTGCGCGTCGTAAACCACCACATGCGTGTCGTTGCCGATGCCCAGCTCGCTCACATAGCGTGAAAAGTGGCTGCTCGTGGGGAGCGTGTGGCAAAGAGGTGAGCTCTGGTCACTGCACTCGACTATGTCGAAAAACGAAGAGCCCGGGATGTGCCTCTCCGCGAACTCCGCTTTCGGGTCCCGTTTGGCTACCGGCAGGTACCATGACGAGTCCAGGACTTGAATCTTGGAGCCCACGAGACCGTTTTGTATTGCGTCCGCTAGCCACTGGGCTGAGACCACAGCGCGTACTTGTGCCGCCATACCAGTGTCGATTCCGTGGAAATTTTGGTCACCAAATTTCAGGACCTTGGAACTGTTGCGCAAGGCGGGGCCATTTGGTGCAAAAGGTTGCTGAAGTGCATTGTGATTACGTAATGGTGTCTTTCCCACAACAAAATATACCAGTGGATCCCAAATTTTTCAGTACAGTACTACCAGAGGGAGCCAGAGTACTCTTCGTACCACACTGAAAATCATTGGTGTACAATTTAGATTAGAAATACGTAATTTACATCCATCCATCCATTTTCAACACCGCTTATCCTAAAAAGGGTGTGTGTGTGTGTGGGGGGTAATTTACATGACTTGTATTATCACATTTTTTACTTGGAAGCATAATATGAACAGATTCTCTCTCTCTTTCTCGATTACTTCCAGAGAAGTACAGGCGCATCTTGCATTGCCCTTAAAAAAAAACAAAAAAAAAACAATAGTTTACAGATAACTGCAATTTAGGGGAAAACTGCACCAGATGTGTGAAGTTGCCGGAAAAGCAGAAAAGCGGCTACGTAAAAAAAAAAAAAAAAAATTCAAAGTAATTCAAAGCACAACACTAAGAATTTGTCTGGGAGCCATAAAAACCCAACATGGGCATTACATGTGCAAACTGCGTAAATACCTCTAGATTGATGGAGTTTTGATCTTTGGAATCTTTTATGTGAATGGACAGGGATGTGACATAATCCAGAAAGGAGAGTGAATAAAACAAGTAAGCAGTAAACTTTGGGTTAAGCACTATAAAGAAAGTATAAAATAAATATACAAATTGCCAGATGGCTTTTCCCAACCACATTACCGTGGTTTACATATTACATAAAAAATGTACAGGTATTTACAACCGCATGCTATAAGGACAAATTTCGGTAAAAGGTGGTTTTAATGCCTCACTATGTTATAAGCACTTTGGATATCTGCAAATATTGAGACTTTTGGTCACCAATTTGCACAGCTCCGTTTTGTTGACATTTAAGAGTTACTGGACAACACAGCAGAAACAAGAACACTCATGATATTTCAAGTTGTCTTTAATAACATATATGCTGCTACAATCTGTATTCAACCCAGGTTCCTGCTAACTCTGCCCATGCACCTAAAAAATTGAATATTTACTTTTCTGGTGAATGAATAATTGAGAACAACCCATGAGCATGACAAAGTTTAAATGGAATCATGCGGAAAAAAAAATGAAAGAATGCCTTTCGTGCATGATTTGCAAAAGACCACTCCTCTAATCAAAAAGTGCACTTTGTTTGTGAACTAGCAACACAAACAGCATAATAGATGTCACTGGAGGGGGGGCATGAGTACATTGCTTTATACACTTTAAGCACTTCTTGTAGTGTCTGAAAGAAATCATTTGCATAGAGTGGCACTGTTGCAGCATTCAAATATTGCTCTACTTGAGTAACATGTCAACGGTTGCATAGATTATTTCATATACTTTTATAAAGCAGCGTTGTGCCATTTAAAATGTGCAAATGTCTTAGCAAGAGTTGAATTCACTTGGGACAAACCTATTTCTTTCTTCTGTTCCCGAGACGGCTGCCTCACATTTTCTTTCCCTCTCCCTCTGAGATGACGTTTTCAGGAGATGCTCGTTTAAACCACTCGGCCCAGGAGCCGTCATAAACGCACACCCCCGGGTGCCCGAGCAGGTGAGCTGCCAAAACGACAAGGCACGCCGTCACGCCAGAACCGCAGGTGGCCCACAGCGGCTGGTCCAATTTCACACCGGCTTCCCTGAATAGTCTGGACAGGTCCTCATTGGCCAGATACTTTCCAGAGGCTTCCAGGAAGGAAGTGAACGGCATGTTGATCGCACCGGGGAAGTGGCCTGGCAGGGTACCTGTTTAGAAATTTAAAATGTGCAGCAAAGATTATCCAATGCCCTATATTTAAGTTCCTTTACCGCAGTTACGCAATGCGCTTCATCATACAGTGCTGAACAAGCACATGGGAAAAGCTCTGTGAAAAAAACCAAAACAATTAAATCGCAATAGTGAGGAGGGAAAATTGCAAACACATTATTTTTCAAAATCATTCAGCCCGACTAGTGAATCAGCTTTCCCCAAAACTGCCGTTAGTCACAGTTACTTTGTGATTTAACAAGGAGGCGGGCAATTACTCAATTATTCGAGCCCGATAGGTTTGAATATTTGTCCTCCATGGTAAATGAAATCATTTAGAAACTGCCCCTGCCATTTTTATTAATATTTCCTTGTGTCTGTTGGATATTAAAATGGGTTTGAACTGAAAACCTTTGTGTGCGATAAATATACACTTAACACAGAAATCAGGAAGAGGGCAAATACTTTTTTCACTGCACTGTATAGCTAGCTAGCGTTAGTGGTATCGGTGACTTGGAATCGTCGCTGTCAGTGAGAAATCAATTATTGAGTGCATACTCGTGTCGGTCTGGGAATAAAAAAGTGGGCTTGACCTAAATTTAATTTTGCAAAGTTTGTTAATATTCCCAAGGCATTCGGAGGCGCTCATGGTATTTAATTGGACTAAGGGGTGACCTAGAAAAAAAACTCTTGTATTTTCCTGGACTCAAAATCTCTGGGAACTCAAGTGGTAGTCTCGGACACCTTCCGATTTACGTACAAGTTTATTCGTCATAAATTGAGTGGTTGCGAAAGCTTGCTCACCCTCTCTCGGCTCCGGTTCGACCCCCCTGTACCTGCCCGCAGATCTTGCGTCTACCACCTGGATCGTCTTGGTGCTGATGTTCTCTAGCACGTCCTCATAAGTCTTCACCCACGCCGTGTTGTTCTTGGTCACCTTGAAGTCTTTGCGCTGCGGCTTCACTTGCTCTGACGTCACCGGGCGCCCTTCGGCCAACCAGTTCTTCATGCCCCCGTCCAGCACCGACACCGAGTTGTGACCGAACAGTCGGAACATCCACCAGACGCGTGGGGCGCTGTACGAGCCGAAGCCGTTCGTGTCGTACACCACTACATGCGTGTCGTTGCCGATGCCCAGCTCGCCCACGTAGCGTGAAAAGTGGCTGCTAGTGGGCAACATGTGGTCGTACGATGAACTTTGGTCACTGCACTCGTCTATGTCGAAGTAAGAAGAGCCCGGGATGTGCTTCTCCGCGAATTCCGCTTTCGGGTCCCGTTTGGTTATCGGGAGGTACCATGACGAATCTAGAACCCGAATCTTTGAGCCTACGAGGCCGTTCCGGATTGCATCCGCAAGCCACTGGGCTGAGACGACAGCGCGAGCCTGTGCCGCCATGATGGTGTGCAAATGTGCTTCAGACGGCCAACAGTAGAGGGCGCCAAAGAGGAATAGCCAGTAAAATGATGTGCCATTTATACGTTTTAAACCAAATGTCATCATCGCCGTTTGACGCACAAAATGTCGTCTGCATCTTCTATACTTAATTTTTGTTTTAAATTGACATTATTTCGAAAGAAGGCTGCACTGACATAGTTCATGCACTAAATGGCTCGCGCTATCACACTTGAATATAAAAAATGTAAACAAGATCCACCGCGAAGCAGTTGCAACGGTACGTTGTGTATGCAAACCTGTCGAAAAAAAGTAACAGGACAGTGGCATATTGTCACCCAACTTGGCATAATGTTTTCCACAGATACCTTACGATATATTTATATTTTATATTACTATAAATTATGATCATGGCCATTTTGTAGCCTTTTTTTTTTTTAAATTTTTGCCCATCAAAGGCCGCATGCTTTGAAGACTAAGGCCCTAAGAAGCTGGTGGGGAGCGCATTGACGATTGCGCCCCACTTAAAATAAATGTTCACATTTTTACAGAATAAAACTTATTAAAATTCCTGACACTAGCAACATTCAATGTCTTTGTTCGGGTCAGAACCCCAACTGCAGCATTGTGCAGAGGTCAACTGCAGTACTGTATTGTGAATGAGCTGATTTTGAGATCGTGCGGTCAGAAGAACTGTCTGCAACATTTCAATCTGGAGATCTTTTTCGGCTGGTAAAAAAGCTGTTTTAGGGATTGTACAACCATTTGTGCAACCGTATTGCAATAGCTCAGTTGCACATAGAATTTCCTTCCCCTTTTTTCAGTTGATGTGTACAGGTATTCGTTCACATTAACTGTGGAAAAGGTTTTTAAATGATATATCACAATATCACTTTTTTTTTTTTTTACATGAAAACTAACCTGGAATTTGAACAGGGATGTGTGAACTTTTTACAGACAAATAACCATTCAAACTCACATTCACAACTATATGGGAAATTTAGAGTGTTCAATTTACCCCACAAGTTTTCTAGTGATTTTTGCAAGCTACTTTTTGTTTTCTCTGCTTTGCTCTGAATGTTGGCCACTGTTGTGTTTCTAAGTGCTCAGTGTTGTGTCTTTGCTTGTGTGAATCGCATTGAGTTCCCTTGTGTATGAAGTGTACTATATAATTTGGGGGGGGAGAAACATGAGCCAGAGTGAAGTGTTGTGCTTGTCGTGCTCACATTGCCAAAATTCTGACGAGTCAAGCCAGCAGAACGTTTGTGACACTGCACCGCCAAAAACAAACACAAATCGTCAAATGTGAGAGTTCTTGTCTGACACCGGACATGATCCATAAAAAGATGTAAAAGTTGCACTGGTGCATTTGAATCGCATGTATGCAGTTGTTTATCGGTTAATAATAATTGGGCTCCCCCATGCATTTCATGTGGCCCCCAAAAGACTGAGGTCTGATGTGTCTGCTATTTGCTATTTGCAACACTTCAGTCTGGAGATCTTTTCCGGCTGGGTAAATGGCTGTTTTGGTGATTGTACAACAATTTGTGCAACCACGTTGCAGTAACTCAGTTGCATACACTATTCCTACTTCCTTTCTTTTAATTTCAGTTGATTTGTGTAGGTTGACCGCACAGCAGCAGTGGACATTTCGTGTGAGCCCCTAAAGACTGAGGTGTGGTGACGGGTCTGCGGCTTGCAACACTTCTTCAGTCTGGAGGTCTTTTCTGGCTGGTAAATGGTTGTTTTAGGGCTTGTACAACCATTTGTGCAACTATATTGCCGTAACTCAGTTCCAGGACAGTAATTCTGCTTCCCCTTTTTTCAGATTGTTTGTGCAGGTTCTAATTTACAGTAATGGTGGAAAAAAATGTTGAAATTATTGATCATTGCTTCATCTTTTTCTTCTAAAAGTCACCTGGAATTTGAGCAGGGATGTGTAAACAACCATTGAAAGTCACATTCACACCTATACATACACAAATTCATTAAATAATTGCTAATTCAATATAAACCTAGTCGGGCCGTGGAATCTGCGCAAGTGAGTCAATGAGTGGAGCCCAGAGGTCAAAGTAAACAAGGTGAAGCTGCATTTAGTTGTTGCGCTGCACGCAAATGCGATAAAGTGCCAACAGAAGTGAAGTCAGCCTCAAATGTAAATGGTTTGAAATCCAGGATTAAATATGTGGCTTTTGATTAAGTCTTCTAATCATTTTTTAAAAATAGCTCATTATGTTGTAGCACTTTTAGACAGACACCTTGTATTTTGTTGTTTTTTTTTTAATTACTTTTAAAATGTAACGTTTTTAAAGTTTTCTGTCAATGTTTAAATGAGTTGCCTTGTGTATGAAATGTGCTGTATCAATAAAGCTGCCTTGCCTTCCCTACATGGGCAATTCACAGCCTTCACTTTACCTCACAGGCTCACAAGTCCTGTTTTTGAAAAATGTAAACTCCACACAGGCTTGGGCCAAAATTCAAACTCGTGATCTCTCGTCTGTAAGGCAGACGTGGTTCTCGGTCACAAAATATATGAAATGAGCAACAAAAAAAAAATTATAAGAATGTAGGCATTCATTCTTGAATGAAGTAATATTTAATTACTATATGTATGTTAAACTCATCAAGCGTGAAATAGAAGGCAATACGAGATGAGGAAAACAAGAAAAAGAAATGAGTGCCATGAGAGCTGGTGGGAGGGCCACAAGAATTTAAATTGCTTAATAAGTGTCACAGCATTTTCATTTGAGACAACCCAAGTTTCCTCCCATTGACTGTTTGTCTTTCTTTCCGAGCGACCTGACCTGAGAGAAATTTCGACTTGAGGTGAGCAGATCTTCAGATGTTGGGTTCATTAATCTGTGACGCTCTTTTCATTTTAATCTCAAATTGTAATGGAAAGAAAATACCTACTTTCCATAAATGTAATTTTTTTTTTTATATTTTTATACAAACCGATGTTACTCCTCCGACAGTGTGATTGCTTCTTCAAATGTTTTTCTCATGAGTAATATATTTTCTAGGATGCAATATGAAACACTTTGAAAGTCTGGAAGATAAAGAATAACAAATCATATCTTGCCTTGGACATTTGGTTAAATTATAGGAATATTAAAAAAAATCCTATAAACGGTAGCGTGCAATTAATAATGTTGCAAAACCAACATTCTAATTTCTGGAGAGAAAATACAGCAAATTTGGGAAATAATTACCTTAGCGTGTAAAAATATGGTTTAATGAGAAGAAGTTAGGAATACATTTAAGAAAGACAAAATTAATGGTATTCACAAATGTTAAATCAAGAAATCAAATAATTGATTTAACAGAGTATAAATATAGCGAAATGTAAATTTAATTAAATTCCTTTGGGTCATGATTGACAGCAACATTTGCTGGAAACCACACATATGCATGCAATGCAAATTTATCCATTGTGGGACAAATAAAGATTTTCTTATTTTTATCTTTTTATATATATATATATATATATATATATATATATATATATATATATATATATATATATATAATATATATATTTATTTTTATTAATATGTCTGTATATGTATATATATATATATAAATTAATGCTTATTAATATGTATATGCATATATATAAT
>CAAKHF010024584.1:99079-118796 GCA_901007745.1 Hippocampus kuda
CAGTTTAGTGTATACTGTATATTGCGTGTCTTCAAACATATTGGATGACTTTAAAATATACAATCAACATTTCAATGTTGATTGTATATTATATATACTGTATATTGTATAAATGAAGTACTTCGAAAGCCACCCCGGGAATCTCTTTTATCGAAGTAAATAATTTAAACCAGTCAATTAAAAGGACAGAAAACTGTAAACATCTATGAGCAATCCCGAATATTTGCTTAACCTAACATACCCAGTATGTGGTTTTGGATTGTGGGAGTTGATCACAGCCGCTTCTGCTAATCTAGTTATTGAGCTATTGGAGTCACAAGACAGGAAACCCCGCAGTGCGCATGTTCCAAGAAATCCATGCAGGATGCATTGTGTGAATTATTTGAAGTCATTTGGTCTAATCAGGAGAAATTCAATTAATAAGTAACGGCAACAAAAAGCAGCGCTGCTCCAAGCCTTTGTTGGCATGATGAAGCTTAAATGAAGAGTCAATGAAATCCTGATCAACTCTGACATGTTTATTAAACCATCAGCATGGTTTAATAAACTCGTAAGATGTTGATGCTAATCTTATTTTTATGTGATTATTTTAAATACTACTACATACAGGTTGGAGGCAAATGGATACCTCATTAGCATATTAAGGAGTATGTGAGACTAATAAACTCACTGAAACACGGCCAGGTTTGTCCCAAGTCCATATGTGAGCAAAATATTACAAGAGTGTTTTTTTTTCCCAGTATTCATACTTTTTACTCTTGAATTTGACGTGCTGCGAAAACCTTTTGCATGTAAAACGGGTGCCTTGGCTCAATAAATATTGGGAAATAATGGTCTGCTCTATGCATCGAAACAGCTTCCAAGCAGTACAAAACTTTTCATTTCAATTCATTTCAATTTCAACAGGATGGCTCTTCTCGACTACCCTGTTCCACAAGTGGATGTGACCTTTCAGGAAGTTTCCCGCGTCCTCCAGCTCTCTTTAAGCCCTGATCGTTTTGCCGACTTCAAAAGCACCCTCGAGAAGCAGAGGCCAGCTCTTGAAGAGGCCCAGCAAAACTTTGCATCCATTGTTACAGGCCAAGAGAATTGGGTGACGGGGAATTTCAAGAAAAATCTGTTATCCTGTGCGGACCCGCTAACAACGGCCACAGCCCTTCCGATTGTTCTTCTACCGTCCAAAACAAAGGGATGCGACCAGCTAACGAGAGCAGCCGCCCTGCTTTGGGCAGCAGCAAAGCTGTATTGCGAGCCAAACATGCTGGAGGGTGACGTGCCTTTGGAGCGAACCCAGCAATCGGAAGTTTTTGCTGCCACGCGAATTCCTGGCAAGAGTCATGATGAAATTAAGGTACAGGAAAATCCAAAGATGCCACAAATGTACATTTTTTTTCAACCCCTAAATCATCCTCTAATTTTCCCTCCGTAGGTGTACCCGGAAAGCATTCACGCCATTGTCACTTGTGCTGGGGGCGTATTTTCGGTTGACATACTACAGCGTTCCAGCGCCGATGGGCCGTTATCTGCTCGATCCTTCCTTGCTATCTACAACCAGCTGGCAAAGGTGCTGGACCAGCCCAGCACCGGAAATGAGAGCGACCCCTTGGCCATTTGTAGATTCTCTGCGTTGGAGCGCAAGTCCTGGGCTGCCATCAGGGAAGAGATCATGGAGAAAGGAGGAGCTTCTGCGGCATCACTGAAGCTAATGGAGAGCGCCGTGCTGGCATTAAGTCTGGAGGACTGCTGTGCACCTTCCGAATTGGCGGACATCCTCAACGCAGTGAGGCTGGGAGGCGAAGGAGATGGTCCATGCCTGAGATACTATGACAAGGTAAGACTACTTACACATTACCATTTTCTTCCTTTTTTTTTTTTAAATGAAGGTATCACTTATTGTAATGGCGAAAGACAAAAATGAATATTCAAAATTCAACATCCACAGAAATCAAAATGATCGATCATGAGGTCAAGAAGGTCACACTGGATGGGCTGTGAGTTATCAGCGTACAAAGTAAACTGAGACGGTGTCTTTTTCTTTTGGCAGGTGCTGAATCTGGTGGTGTTCAAGAACAGCATAGCCGGCATGGTTTTTGAGCACTGTGCTGTGGATGGGATGGTGGTGAGCCTTGTCACTGAGAGTGTATACCAGTTGTCCGAGACCGCTGATTTTAGCCTCGTCCACAACGATGCAGATAAAGTCAACGGCTCTGCCACGGTGGATGACATGAATCCTTCACACCCGACATCCTTAACATTTACTTTTCACCCTACGAGTAGCGCCGACACATGCCCTGATTTCAAATCCCCAAATCCCGTTCTCACTTTCGATGTGCCGTCTTATCCTGATGTGTTTTCAACTCTCAGAAACCAAAGAGGCCTCTATGATGCTTGGATCAACTTCTCTTTACAACTTTCCCTGCTGCAGACTTTGGGGGAATCTGCTGCCGCTCACATGCTTGTCACTCCCACCCATATGCGGCACTTCAAACACGGCCGTTGTGATCCCACCTACTCGGTCACCGCGAAGTCGCGCAAGTTAGTGGGTGTCTTGGCGTCAAGCAACACAATGCAATGTACGGATGAGCTTTTAACTTTGTTCCATGTTGCATATTTGGAACACAAGGCTCTCATAAAAAACACCAAAACCGGAACTGGTGTAGGTCCACATTTAGCTGCCCTTCGCCAAACTTTACCAAATGACAACCCTTTGAAAAAGTTTCTGAACCCCTTTGGGTGTCCGTCTGTGTACCTCACCGGTACCGACCTGATGGAGGGACTGGAGTGCGGAGTTGGAAATGTTTATGCCCAAGATCAGCTTGCTGTAACCTACCTTGGCAAAAAGGACAAGGTTCGCATTGTGCTTAACGGGAAAGGTAGCTTTGCTTTGGTACTGGACAAGCTTCAGGAAAGCCTGAAGGCAAACTTGAAGTTTGTGATGATTTTAGCTCTCAAATATGCAATCGCATGTCAAATGGGAGCTCTGGAGTGTCTCCTCAAAGAAAACCAAACAAAGAACATGAATGGCGAGACGAACCACTTTCAGACGAGTACCGGCAACAAGAATACCACCGACATGAGTTCGGACTACACTCTGTTAATCCATGGCGGCGCTGGAGAGGGAATGATGCTGGACGCACAAGTGCTGAATGTCATCGAATTTGCTCTGCAAACAGCTTTAAAGCTCGGATCGCAAGTGCTTCAACGCGGCGGGCCGAGTCTGGATGCGGTTCAAAGGTCAGTCGAAGCCCTGGAAGATTGCTTTCTCTTCAATGCGGGTAAAGGCTCAGTCTTCAACAGAGAGGGCAACATTGAAATGGAGGCCGCCATCGTCGACGGCAATCGAATGAGGTCTGGAGCCGTTGCCTGTGTGCAACGTGTAAAGAACCCCATCAAAGCGGCTCGGTGTGTCATGGAAAAAAGCTCACATTGCCTGATTGTGGGAGACGGCGCGGAGGAGTTGCTGCAAGGCTTGGAAGAAGAGGCAAAACCCATCAAGCCTGACTACTTCCACACTGATCTCCGTTACAGAGCGTTACTCGCGAAGCTCAATGGTGTGAATCCTTCCAAAAACAATCACCCGCAAACCGTTGGAGCCGTGGCGTTGGATCGTCAGCACGGCTTGGCCGCCGCAACATCAACGGGCGGGTTGGTGGGGAAGCTGAAAGGGCGAGTTGGTGACACAGCAGTCGTTGGAGCGGGGATATACGCCGACGACACGTTAGCCGTTAGCTGCTCCGGAGATGGGGATGTGTTTTTAAGACACACCGTTGCGCAAAAAATCGCCAGCCTCTACCACCACAAAGGCTATAGTCTCAGACAGGCATGTAGAGAGGTGATGACAGAAAACCTGAAAGATGTCTGCGCGGGGGTCATTGCTGTCGATGCCAAGGGGAATTACGTTGTCGAAACGAATGCTGCCGTCATGTTTGTGGCCTCCATGGTAGGTGGAATATCAAGAGTCGAGGTGCTTCGACCCCTCAAGAACGTCTCTCATGCCATCTGGGAAACAGACGAGCTGGTTGCATATCTGAATGCCAACCCGTGGACCCCCGGGTCAACTATTTTGACCAGGAAGACTCTCAGTGGGGCCCAGAGCATCTTTCATTTGGCTGAACCTGATTTTGTGTCTCTGCTACAAGAAGCGAAATCTGTCTCCAAAATTCTGTGTGACAAACTCGGCGTGCAACGTTGCGCTTTGGTTTTCCATCCCAGCCCCAATCACCCGGCACAAATCCGACTACTACCACTTCACGGCTTAGGGCCAAAGTGGCAGGCCCATCTCGCCAGCCAAGAGGAAGTGTACTCCTCCAACCCGGGATACTGCAACTCTAAAAATGGCCCACGTTGGGATGATGAAGCACTGGACAAGGTTCAAACCCAGATTAGGAATGGATTACCAACAACAAATGCTCCCTCTAATTTTGAATTTTTGGGGCCTCACTCTGATGACAACCTGTTCAGTCGGATTGTACGGGGAGAGGAGCAACATTGGAGAGTCTGGGAAGATGATCAACACGTTGCTTTTCTAACACCCTACCCAAACACGCCCGGAGTAACCGTCGTGGTGCCACGCAAACCACTGTCCAGTGACATCTTTCAACTGGAGGAAAGCGACTACAAAGCTCTGATCTTGGCATCTTATAAAGTGGCCCAACTGCTGGAAGAAGGAATGGGAGCTCAATGCGCGCTCATCTTTGAGGGCCTTCAGATCGATTACGCTCATACCAAGCTGATCCCCGTGCTACCATCCCCAGAAGGCCTGAAAATCGCCGGCCCACAAACGGAATTCTTCCTCAAATACCCCGGATATGTTTCCTCACTGGATGGTCCAGCTGCCGACCTGGATGACCTCAAAACGCTCTACTCCAAAATCACTCAGTGCCGGCCCTCGCGATCATGGGAAAACCCCGAGTCCCACTCCACACACGCTATCACGTGCCAGTGGTATCGCAACCTGTTCCAGATACAGAACACCCTTTTCCACAGCACAGTGGAATATTTCAGCAATTCCTGTCAGTACTCCTATGCCCTGACGCCTCTCACGACAGACACCATCTCCTCCCCGATGGGTCTGGGGTCTGATTCCGAGCCGGTTTCTGTTCACCTCTTGGGTCAAGACATCCACCTAGCAGACTCGATGCAATTTGTGCTCGAGTATTTCCTCCGCTTCCAGGATAACCTGCAGGGGGCCTACTACATATCTCCCAGCTTTAGAGGAGAAGATCCCGACGCCACGCACTTGAACCAATTCTACCACGTGGAGTGTGAACTGTTGGGTGACATGGACCGCGCCATTTCAATCGCAGAGGGATATTTGTATCATCTCACCAAGTCCATGCTGAAGAGACACTCGCATATCATCCTCAACACTGCTGGGACCCTCACACATGTCACACTCTTGCTGAGTAAATTGGATGGAAAAAAACAACTACCACGAGTCTCTCTTGACCAAGCCATTCCAATGATGCCTTCTGCTGATTGCTTGGAGTGGGTCCAAGAAGGTCAGCCGCAGTTTGGGAGAAAGCTGACGCGCAAAGGAGAGCGGCTGTTGATAGAAAAATACAGGGGGCCCGTTTGGCTGACTGAGATGGACCATCTCTCGGTTCCCTTCTACCAAGCCTATGTGGAGGGCAGCGGGCGAGCCAAAGCCAAGGCCGCGGACCTTCTGCTGGGTTTGGGAGAGACTTTGGGTCTCGGGGAACGTCATTCCACCTCGTCCATGGTACAGGAGGCCCTCAGGCACCATACGGTTCCACAGCAGACCTATAAGTGGTACATTGACATGCGCGAGGTGAAGCCACTTCTTACCAGTGGGTGGGGGATGGGGACGGAGCGATACTTGTGTTGGCTGCTTCAGCATAATGATGTCAGAGATACGCAGATTATTCCGAGGCTCAAAGGACATAAGTATATGCCATGATCATCAGTAGGCTAACCAATTAAAGAGAAATACAAAGCGTCAACTATCACTCATATGTAGCATGCCCCGATGATGCAAGATATTAAAATTTCCAGCTGATTTGTGTGATATTTATTTCCAAATGTTCATGTTTCAATGGCAATAAGAACTGCTTAATCCTTTGTTTATTCTACAGTTTGTCAGAAATAAACGATACATATATTGTGAGAGTAATCACTTATTTAAATGTTTCCACCAGTTGATTATTTTCATCTTCCGCATGAATTTTCAAGATCTGTGTCAGTGAAAGTTGCCTCTTTTAGTCGTACCAACTATGTTTCAGAATGGACAAAGCATTTAAACACAGCATACATGTCATGGCGACCTTTTCTCTTGTGCAATGACTTTTTATGTGACTCATTTTTTAATCAAAGTAAAGTTTTAATGTGAACTGAATGCTCCTGCAACTCATCTCAACTCATCATCTTCGAATATTTGTACGTGCAACTTAAAAGACAAACATTTTCACTGTTGCTTTCATCAAGGAAATAAATAAATATGAGTCTGTCTTAAGTGGGGTGTGTTTGTGAATTGTATACTGGTATGCCAGGGGATGCACTGCGCACACCTACACACATATCCAACCATTTTCCAAAATGCCGATCCTTACAGCTGCGCCTGTGCTGGAGCGTGTTCCCGCTCAATTTGGGTTAGGTACATCTTGGACTGGTCACGAGTCAATTACGGGCACATCCATTAAAACTGCACAGAGGAAGCTGGAACATTCAAACCCAGAGCCTCTCTACTGTGAGGCAGATGTCCTAACCACTAATTCACAATGCTACCCACTCTCCTCCAACACATACTTTTAATTTACATCATCAAATAGATCACAGGTGTCATACTGAAGGCCCGAGGGCCAGATCCGTCAAATAAGGTTTGTCATCTTCTATGGTCCTTGACATTTTGCAATAATTTTGTTACCTTGTTCACACTGGCTTGAACAACAGTTGAGCAAACAACAAAACAAAAAGTTGATTAATTAAAAAAAAAAGTTTTTGTTATTTCGTGAACTAAAATAGCCTTGCTCGCAACACAAATCAATACAAATTAAGTAATTAATTAACTAAATAAATGGACCAAGCGATGGCTCGTAACTTGAAAAACTACAGGAAGTACTGTAAATGTAAACTGTAAATGTAAAAAATTTTATACACACAGGTGCATGGTTTGGATTTGACATTCCGTATACCTAAACTATAACGTCATTATCCTGTACTAGTATAAAATATTAATTTATGAAGCTATGTAAACCCATTTGGCTGACGAAATAAGTCACCCGGACGTAGAATGTTAGTCGGCTATCTGTTTCCGCTTTTGACTTGAGTGTCTTGACCCCCAGACTGGCAATTTTTTCCCCCTGAAAATCCTTCGATCTAGTTTTCACACGTAAGTACTTCGTGTTGTTTGACGTGTGTTGTATTTGACAGTCTGTCATTCGCCGTGTCTCGTGCGTGTTTCATGTGTAGGTCAGCGCTTGGCTAACGTCAGTGGGTGTGAAATGCTAACAGGCAAGTCAGAAGAGTGACTTTCCTTGCTGTCAGCCATTTTCTTTGTCAAATTAACCTTTGCAGATTTTCATGTCCATGGCCACTGTTGTCGTCGTTTCACGACAGATATTGGGACTCTTTTAGGCAGTCACGTTTATGCGAGGTGTGCGTTCTTGCTCACGTTAGCTTCAGCCTCTTGGTACAGGAAGTCTGGTTTGGGATTTGCAACGCGTGTCAGCCACCTTGTTAATATCTAATGGTGTGCTTATTTTCCTGGTTATTTGGCTTTTCAATATGATCGCATGTTGAAAAGTATTGCTTTGTCTATACTGTACAAGTGTAGAGGACAGTACTGTTGATATTCTGAGGAAAATTGGGTCCCTGGTTAATACATTGCTAATATGTATAGTATTGTGCAAAAGTCTCATGGCCACGATTGCATTTGTTTTAGAAAAGACAGGGAGTGCCAATATGGTTCTGCAGGTTTAACCATTCAGTTTGTTCCATATTAATAGTAATGCACTCACACCCAGATCATTACCAAATCTAGTGATATAAAATTGGTTGTTGAACTCTAATTGGTTGTTCCTTCATGCACCATTCCTTTACATCAGTGATCACCAACCTTTTTGTGAAAGCAACTTCTGGCCTACCCGTTTCATACACACTTCTGAAAGAACAAATCTGCCGAAATGACCTTGAATTATATATTATTAATGATATACAGTATATGGATGTGAAGACACTGACCATGTTCGTGATTTCTCACAATAATTTTCAACAATTGTTCCACATTGTCCGAAACAGCTAAATAGCAATATGCAACACTTTATTTCTCTAAAACACTGCACATGTTAACATTTTCAAATGACAACTTCACTGGTGAGCTATTTTTAGATCGACCAGACTCATGTGGTCCTTGGGGGCTGCCCGGTACCCACGGGCACAACTTTGGTGACCTCTGCTCTTCATACGTTGACGCGCCTGTAGAGAAAATGTGTGATTGGTTATTCACTGCTGTGAAAAAGGGTCAAAACACACACAGCATTGCATCTGTTTATCATTTTGTAAAACAAAAACAAACAAAAAAAACCCTGTAAAACCTTTGTGCTTTCCCTCTTATATTAATCGAGAATTTCCTGGTGGAAACTTCTATATCACTGTCATTTTATAATTTAATTATGCTCCTCTTTTTCCCCCATTTACACAGGTGCCAGGGTCTCCCCCCCTCTTTAAGTGTGGTCCCTCATGGGCGGCTGGTCTAGCAGTGCTGTGCTGCAGCTGTACCGGGCGCTGCTCCGTGCAGGGCGTCACCTTCGGTATACCGACCGCAACTACTATCGCCGCGCTTTGGCTCGTGAGTTTCGGCGCTGCCAAACCCTGACGGCACCTGAAGACAAGGAAGAGGCTCTGAAGAGGGGCCAGTTCTTCCTCAGTAGCCGATTGGGTGGGCTTATGTAGGGGGAATTTGAAGGCGAGGAATTGGTCATCTGAAAGTATCTCTCCCAGGTGGGTTTTCTAATACCGTATGTATCTATAAAATTAAAATCGGTTTTATTGTGGAGGCAGTTCACAGCCAAAGTTTTAGAACATTTAAACAAAACCAAGATTGAGTGCCTCAACCGAGAGGGTAGAAGCTCCGGTGAAATCTCTGTGACTAAAAGTACCCGTTTAAATACATTTTGCTGAAGATCTGGAAGAAGATGCATATGAGAAATGTATTTTCGAAATTCAATCTCTGTGGTGTTACCAGAGTCATACCGCTGGAAAAAAAAAAGACACTGCAGATCCATTTATTTCATCTAAACGTTTTCAACACGTTAAGATGCAGTTAAATCTTTGTGGAATATTCCTTTTAATCTGAAATGTAACTTTGCAAGAAGTTCATTGGTGTGTACTTATTTGTACAACATCAAATGAATTTGTTTAAAAAAAAAGTGTATTCCTGATTTCAGCTGCAGCATGGCCGGAGTGAATGGAGACCGTAAAGGGAAGAAAGATGACAATGGCATCGGCGCAGCCATCGACTTCATGCTTTCCAACGCAAAGCTTGTTTTGGGAGTTGGCGGAGCAGCCATGCTAGGCATAGCAACGCTTGCTGTCAAAAGAGTATGCGAGATGTCTTTATAGCACTCCCCGCCCCCCACTGCCATATTGGTCCAAAGTGTAAAAAAAAAATCTCACTGTGTTGTCTTCTTCGCGCAGATGTATGACCGTGCCATCAGTGCTCCAACCAGCCCCACCAAGATGGAGCAGAAAGGAAAACAAAGCTGGGAGGAGCCAGCCTGGGTGGGTTCGTCGCCGCGGGTTCTGAACCACGACATGAAGGCCACCATTAGCAGGTCGCTGCAGTCCCTGCCCACCGCTTCAAATTCCTTTGAGCCAGGTGTGTGCGACAAATGTGTTGACTTTGCATGAAATCAATGGCTCCAATCGATTCAACCCTTTTGTTGCTTCTATTTCTGTATGGTAACAGACATCCAATTTGGAGGATTCGTGCCATTTATTCACAGTGGGTGCTTATGTTACAGTCAGCCACATAGAAGAGTTAGATTAGAATTTGTCTGATGAGATCGTTTTATTTCAGAGATGTTGCATTGAAGCATACAGCGATCCGTGCGATTTGTAGAACAGTCTCCATTGCTCCCCAGACTATCTGCGTAGGGCTGTGGGTCGAGCCGCCGTGAAAGGGAGCGGCCCAACTCAGTCTGACCTGCTCCGCGCTAGGATGCGCCTCTCCCTGCAAGAGCGTCTGTGGGATTTCTACCAGCACGATGTGGACATTCCCGCCGAGGAGCAGGCTGTGGCCCGGAAGGCGGCGTTGGACATCTGCGCCGAGCTCCGAGTGTTCCTCCACGCCAAACTTCCCGACATGCCGCTCCGAGAGATGTACCTGAGCGGCAGCCTTTATGATGACTTGCAGGTGAGACGTAGCACATCTTTTTTTTCTACAGTGAAACTCCTCTACAATGATATCATGTTTGCAGCAAGAGAATTTTCACAACAGGGGGCTTTTCACTGTAGCAAATTTTATCTCAGATGTGAACACACACACACAAACACACACACACACACCGTTTCTGAACGAAGCCGCAGAGGTGGCTGTGACATGCTGAGGTTGGATTTGACTTTTGCGGAAGGCTTGTTTTCATTGTAGTGAATCTCGTTGCGAGGCAAGAGCAAATAAAAAGATTTCGTGCAACGGAACAGGGGGACTTTTCGTGGTAGGGGGAGCAGAAAAGTGGGAATGGCTTTCATTTTTTCACGCGAGGGGGTATTTTCGCCCATGTAGGTTTCATTGTAGAGGAGTTTCACTGTAATGAGTCTGAGCCGGTCTGTGATTCAAACGCAACTCATCCATCACCAAGGTGGTGACGGCAGACCACGCTCAGCTGATGGTGCCTCTAATTCTGGAGAAAAACCTGTGGTCGTCTATACCAGGAGAGGACACGATCATGAATGTTCCAGGTTTCTGGTTGGTGCGCAGGGAGAATTTAGAATATTTCCCACGGAACAGCAGCTACTGGGACCGCTGCATGGTGGGAGGTTACCTCTCCCCGAAGTCAGTCCTTGAGGTGTTTGACAAGCTGGTGGGTACGATCAACTGGCCCGCTATCGGCAGCGTCCTGGACTACGTGATTCGTCCTGTGGTCCCGTCCGAAACACTGACCTTGGAGGTGCAATACGAGACGGACCGAAAGCTTTCTGTGGACTTTTTGCCATTACTGGTGATGGAGGACGGAACTTCTCTTATAGCCAAACCGCATCGGCTTGCCGCAGAGCGCCACGAAAACCTGTGGCGGCAGAGTTTCAGAGTGGCAGAAACAGCGCGGCTCCGAGCCTTGGATCAAGAAGATGGAGGCTACCGATGCGCCTGCCTCAAAGTGGCCAAGGCCGTGTGCAAGCTCAATCCCGCTCTCAACCGGCTGAATGCCAGCCAGCTCACCAACGCCATTTTGCTGCTAAGCGAAAAGCAAGCCAACTGGACCCACGAGGCACTGGCCGACAACTTCCTACAGCTGGTAAAGGCTCTTGTGGGTTACCTGGAGGCGGGGCGACTGCCCTGCGCCCTTAGCCCAAGAGTGAACTTATTCTGTGAACTGACTGAGCAGGAAGTGGATGAGCTGGGCTACACGCTCTACTGCGCGCTTTCGGAACCCGAATCACTTCTGGTGACTGGAGAGACGCAGCTTCCGCATCTCTCCTAAAACATCCGGACATATGCGGCACCCACCCAGGCAGTAATTTGCATCAGGCATTGTTGCCCCCCCCGGCCTCATTTTTTAGGAGAAATACAACACCTGATACTGACGTCTGAGAAAATTGCCCAGTGAAATTGATTTTGTCTCAAGATGGGTCCGACCGACTCTCTTGCGTTCATCCAAATATACTTTTACTCACAGGTGCCCATGTCAAGGCCAACCGCGACGGTGTGGCGTTCTGCCGCCGTTGTCTAAATGAAGTTGGTGTATGTTTCATGCATCGTCTCCAAGGTAAACCTTTCATTGTAATATACAAGATATTACTCTGCATCAGATCTCGTAGCGCTTTTAAACTGATTGGACAGTTTTAGTTCACCAGACAAGTCTCATGCATTTTATGATAGACATCGTTATGGAGATTACCGATATGTGACACTTTGTCAAAACATAGAATGTAATGTTGGTTGTCTGTATGTCAACACAAAAGCTAATAAAATACTCATAAATTGATTTGCCAAAAGATAGTTTTGATTTAAACGTGGACTAAAAGTTTGGCAAAAATACTTATTATGATGATGATGATGATTATCATTATTATTATTATTATTATTATTATTATTATTATTATTATTACGGTGTCCTGTTTGAAGACGAATGCATAACATGATGCCGAATTCATGTGGAAACTTGTCACGTGTTGCCAGCCAGTGAGTATGTCAGATGAAGGCGTGCATCTGAAAGCGATAAGACCTCAAAAACACAGATTTTCATCGTTGCCATAAAAATCACAATAAAACAACAAAAGCACGTCGTTTTATGCCACTCCACTGCTTGGTCACGAGCAGAAACTATTCCCATGTGACTGTCTGCGTGTACTGGGCTACTCTTTGTTTCACTCTTATGAAGAGGACCTTTCTTCTCCACTACCCCAGCATCTGATTCGGTGCATATCTTTTTACAAGCCAGCTAGGAGAATGTCAAACTTTGGGACTGACGTCCTACATGTTAGGACACTCACAATTTCTCCCAAGACTTTTAAAGAAGTGTTGGTGTCAGCTTTTTTATTTTTTTTCTTTTCTAATCAAATCTGACACATGGTGTGATTCAGAAGCCACACACATGCTGGCTTTTCATTTTGTTGTACTGCATGTCTTTTTTATTTATTTAATTTTTTTTTGAGAGCTCTCTTCAGCTGTTCTGCAAAACGTGTTTAGACACACCTCACTTGCTCTTCTGTGACACACAAGTTCAAAGTTAAACCCCAATTAACTTGGAGTGCAAGTCTATCGCAGGACGCAGGGTCTGAGGAACAGCAACAGCCGGACAACTAAGTGCCGTGGTTCAAGGATTTGGCTCCAAAACTTGTCCCAATTGCATGACGCAGATCTTTGCTGTCACATGTCGCCTTAGGCAGGACCGATGACGTGTAGAGCACTTTTTATGGAGGCATTCAGTTGCACTATATTCGGTTGAAAATGTATTAAATGATGAAGTAGATCCATATTTTTGTATTGTGCATTCGTAACCAAAAGAATTATTGGCAATGACTCAAGTACTCGTGTCATTAAGTGCTTTGTGTTGGAGTTACTGACAATCTTCATAGGGTCTTTCTGTGCATGTTAAGTCTTCCTTTGTAAACAGAGTCTATTCTGCAGAAAAAAAATGTCAGGGTGAGTCACTGTGCCATGTCATGTTCATTGAAATCAAAACCCAAAGTAGGTTTCTACCTCTTCCTTCCGGGGTTCGACCTTCAGCCATGTGCTGCATCTTGCATGCTGTGCTTTATCCCCAGCTTTATTTTATTTTTAGTACAGCACTGTGTCTGAGCCGTGCATTACTTCGGACATAGAAATAAATGCGACAAATGGATTTTTAATGTTTTATTAGTTGTCTTACGGTCTTTCTTTGAAGGAAATGCTGAGGCAGTTTGAACCGATACAAAAATCACTGAGGCAACTTACTTCTCCGTGAACCATATCAACTTAATTTTGCAACTCTAAGCGCCTGTGCTTTGATAAAATCGAAGATTTACATTCATTGATTTGAGTGTGCAATAGACGGCCACAAATCTGAACAGCTGCAACAGGAACAAAACATTGTGAACTTTGAAAGTCAAGTACAATCAATAGCAGGAAAATAGGTGAAAAATGCTTGAGCGGGACTACTTGGCTGGTGCAAAACCCACGCGATCGGCACTCCTGTCAAACACGGTATAGTACTTCCTGATGAAAACATCTCCCAGGATCCAAAGTGGCCCAGCAGGGGGCGGAATGTCCATGGCCATGAAGCCCGAGAGGCAAATGGAAGTCCCCATCTGCGACTCCTGCATCAGATAACATTGTTGGAAGGGTCACAGAACAAAACTCAAGCAGTATCTGGAACCAAATCATACCTTCATGACATAATCTTCTCCAGTCAGGTTAAACATCTTCCCACCAATGCTGAAGGAGATGAGCGGGAGGGTGTCGATCTTCTTGCAGTCAATTAAGTACTTAGGAAGAAGAAAGAACGGGACATTCTGTGTCAGGAGAATAAAATTGACGACGAAATGTGACTCCGAAGAACTGCACCTCTCCCATCAGCAGGGGCAGCGCTCCGATGGCTTTCTGCAGCGCTCGGATTTCCTCCACGGGACCAACCATCAGGGAGGTGCCCGTGTCAACAATAGCCTGGCAGCCTGTTTTGCAAAGAGTCAGCTGGGTGCCCACATCAACTCTGAGGCAGGGGGAGTAAACAGACAAAAGGCAAAACACAAAGTGGCGTACTTTGTAGACCAATACAAAACTGTCCCGTGTAATAATGAAGCCACAGGAGGTTTGCTCTCACCCATTCATCTTAATCTGCCAGTAGGCCTTGCGTGTGACATTGACATAGTGCAAGTCCCCAGTGTAGTATTGTGGATCGGACCCACCCAGCATCAGTTCTCCTCCCAGTGCCGCTGCAGGGTCTCTGAGACGCAAACACCGACCGGCGTTACGCCCCCATAACTCGACAAGTGTCATTTATCTTGATCGGCGCCGCTTCTACCTGCTTATGTAAAATGAGAAGACGTTTTGTGGCAGCAGCTTGGCCGCGATGGCGGAATCAAACACCGGGGTGACGTTGGCAACTGAAATGGAGGGATAGGCCATCCCCAGGACCCCATCAAAGCGGGCCACGGCAAATGTGATGCCAGGCTGCTTCACCGCTTCGCCAAACTGCTGTCCGGGCACTGACAAACCTGCTATCTGTACAGCAGCGGGGAACACGGAAAGAGAAGACCTTTGTCTGACGTAATGGAAATAGCGTGACCAACACAACTGCGGAATGTAGTCAAACAACTGAGTCTCATGAGGGTTTAGAACTCACCGTGACTGTGTCTCCACTGATAAACCCGGACAAGCTGCCTCGGCCATATCTGATGGAAAAGGCAGTACCGTTCTGAACGTATGTACTTGACTTCTTTGAGTTGTAGCGATGATGAAGCCCTGGTGAGATGCAGTGGGTCAAAGTGTTAGTAGTTTCAGTGAATGTAAACCGTGATACGATAGTCACGCATGGTTATGGAAAGACACATCTGATCGATGGCATAAAATCAAAATTGGGTGCTTGGGCCGGCAGTGTAAATCCAGCCTAAGTGGATCAGGGCACTCACAGCAGGCGACATCAAAGAATGAGCAGTGAATGGAGGGCACCCAGAGGTTGGAGGATCCGGTGTCGAACAACACGGTGAAGTCCTGAGGTGGGGAGCCGATACTGATCACCCCAAAGTATTGGGCCTCAAGAAACAACGTGACATCAGAACAATGTTAATCTTGAGTACATGCAACTTTCAGAACAGATGTTTGAAATGTTGGCACGTGTGACAGTGATGCAACAAAGGTCCCTGTTCATTCATTCATTCATCTTCCGAACCGCTTCATCCTCACTAGGGTCGCGGGGGGTGCTGGAGCCTATCCCAGCTGTCTTCGGGCAGTAGGCGGGGGACACCCTGAATCGGTTGCCAGCCAATCGCAGGGCACACAGAGACAAACAACCATGCACGCCCACACTCACACCTAGGGACAATGTAGAGTGTTCAATCCGCCTGCCATGCATGTTTTTGGAATGTGGGAGGAAACCGGAGCACCCGGAGAAAACCCACGCAAGCCCGGGGAGAACATGCAAACTCCACACAGGGAGGCCGGAGCTGGAATCGAACCCGGTACCCCTGCACTGTGAAGTCGACGTGCTAACCACTGGACTACCGGGCCGCCAAGGTCCCTGTTATGAATTTTAAATTTTCTACTTCATTCTCCTCCCCATCTAGCCAACATTTTTTCACATTTGTTTTGAACATTAATCAAGCGGTACCGTCCTCACATCCTCCCAATAGTTAAATTATATAATTTAGTTTTTGGGACGTTTTGTTTCTAGATACAAAGAGGGTGGGGCAGTATCACACTATACCATCTTGCTGTCAGGCTTCAAGTAAAGCAGGTGTGGCAACATTTTCCACTCGCAAATTTGCAAGTTGTTGAAAACCCACGTTGTACGTGACAGAATATTTTGTGGAGGAAGCAAGTGGCACTCACATCCATGAAGTTAGTCAGCTTCTCCACGGGTACATCTGGAGGGGGAGCGCTATCCGGAGACCCGCTCGACTTGGCCAAAGCCCGAATTTGATCCACGGACATCCCATTATCGTTAATGATGCGGCGAAGGCTTCTGGTCTTATGAAGGGGTACCCTGAAAACAACAATTTTAGACTTCCTTTTTGTCTTCCGGGTTCATTTGGTAAAACGTAACAAGAAGATTAGTAAATCCCTTTCATTTGAAATGCATGATGGTGACAAACACAGAAACCTTAACGCTCTAATTGTTAAAGTGCATTAAATAACAACATCCGCAGTGCAAAACGTCTTCTAAATTCAATTGTATTCAAATACCTTATAATTGCGATGCTCTGTGTCACAAGCAACGCCCCGACTAAGTAGAAAATCCCCAGTCTTGTCATTTTTATCCAGGTAGAAAAACGTGTATTTTTCGTGTTTTGCGAAAATTAGTAGTCGTTTCTTCCTTTTTTTAAATTACCCAACTGACGCTTGTGTTTAAAGCCTCTCGGCATTGTCCGCATTCACTCGGCTATCTTCGACACGAGGCACGCATTGGAGGAAACGAATTATGATCGTCGTTTCTATTGGTCGATGTAGATGTCAATCGTTCAGTATTAAAAGCGACGGCGACTGGTCACGAGATTTCAGAGTGATAAGGCACGCATGAAACTACTTTCGGTAAACACAGCCGCCGCCACGATGTTTAACATCTTGGAGACATACAGTACAAAAATATGGTATGTGTTCATGGGCCTAGGATGCCGTTTGCTTTGTTGTTTGTGTAATCAAGACTGGACTTAATCCTGAAAAAACGACACTGCCCATGATACACATTAACGGTATTCACGGCACTTGTTCGTACCTAGACGCACTTGTTGAAGTAGAAGCGTCAATAAGGGAGCACATGTCACACCACCAAACAACAAAGTCACAATAAATTGGCACGGGTCAGTCGTAGATGTATACATTGTGTGTGTGTGTGAGTAAAACAACATTTTGGCTTGTCTCCACCCACCTGTGACGCTGAGATACCAATTATGCAGACTTCATGACTTCAGTCAGTGTTGGAAAGGCAAACACAGAGATAAATTGGAATGCCACTGATACTGAATCCTTAAACAAGGACACCATGTGACAGCATCATGGACTAAAGAAGTGGCGGTAAGCATAAACTTGCAATTTTATAGCATAGCAAAATACATGATTTAGGGGACATAGATTATTTAAGAATCCATCTATTTAAAATGTAATGTCTTTTTTGTGAATGAAAGCCTGATTACACCTAAACAGAAATAAAGAAAAAAAATGCTGGGGGGGGGGGACTAATTATTGTACAAGAACGCTTTAGAAAAACACAATCTCAGATGTCAACCGTATTTTATATGTATACACTCAACTCAACTTTATTTATACAGCAATTTCAGAACACGTGTACATATGTATTACCTTAAATCGGCAAAACGGCAAGATCCTCAAAAATACAATCAAGTGTTAGTTTTACACAAATTCCAAAAGTTGGTCAGAAGGAACAAACCTATACCCCTTTAGAATTCTTTGCTGTGTGTAAATGTCAACAAAATGACACAAAAGATGTGTGAGAGCAATGACAAAAGGAGAAGTACAGCATGTGGGTGTGACATCTGAAGACTACATATCTGTAGCGCTGCAAAAATGAAATTCCTTGTTTCGGAATGCTGTTGGCCTCCCATCAAAATGCTTCCGTCATGCAACAGTTGGTGACAAATGACAATGTTGTTACGACCTACATACAAATGTACTTGGAAGATAAGATCTTAGATTGTATAACATGCCACTTTACAGTGTAGTACAGTTGTTCTGCCCTTGCCCATCCCCGCTATGTCTAGACAGACAACTCTTTCAATGACCACACCTGTCGATGGTTCTTGCAATTTATTCGCAGTAGAGGAAAGTTAAGAAAGTGTAAACCTCTAACAAACACATTAATACACTTCCATACTGTTGCAAAACAAAACACAACAAATCAATGTGCCCCACTTGTCTGCCACATGACAAATAAAATCAAATAAAAATGAACTGAAATGGTAATAGTGACACATATAAATGGATAGCAATGGAAAGTAACAATGATTATTCCGTTTTAATGTTGTTTTGTCATTTGCTAACCTTTACAGCCCAAGATAGAGACTGCATGCTGTAACACGCCCCGTTCGAGCTCTCACCAAAATGATGAGGTCCTCCATCATTCCACATGCTGCAGTACCTGTGGTAGTGAACTCATACTATCCATAAAATAAAATAAATACAATAATTTAGAGTAGTGGTGCTGGATTCTTTTATGAAAGTATTCATTGATTTGTGAGTAGAACATTAGGTCGCTTCTTAGCCAGGATGTCCTGTCTGAGTTGAAATTGTGGCCTGTGCCTTCTCCCAGAACCAGCACTGAAGAATAAGAAAAATAGATTTTTGAGCTCTTGATGTTATTGTGCAATATGTATTATTGTCTACTTCCTTTTGTTTATCTTAGACTTCCCCAAAGAACAACTACGCTGACTATAGGAGGTTTCGTCCTGTTCGTCCTCCACCTCCAGAGCCACCAATGGGCATTTATGTGGATGCCATTCATCCCAAAATGGTAGTCAATGAATGTAACCAAGCTTCAATTACCAAGGCACCTACAAAGGTATAGAATACATTTTTGCCGTAATTTTTCATCAACACATGAACTCAAAAAGCTTTGCTATTTCCTCTAGCCTGCAGCTGTCTATGAAAGAGAAGCGCCTCGTCCTCCTCCACCTCGACCCGCTCTACCCAATATCAACAACAGGCAAACTTCGGTTCAGCAGAAATCTGAGCGTCGCCAAGCCTCCCTACCCAGACTAGATAATGTGAGTGAAAACCGTCTCCCACCTGCGTCACAACTATTGTTCAGTTTACACCTCCGGATTTGCTCTTTAGTCAGAAATTTGTATTGTTGAATTTCAGCGAGCTGAAACCGCTCAACAGGTTTCTACATTCAGGACAGATAATGAGTTCTTTCTTATAGTTATGCGGGATGGGTCTAATGTGATCCTCTCATCCTCAGAAGACTCGACTTGAACTTCCCTGTCAAAGTTTTAAAAAAAAAAAAAGACGAACAATTACATGTTGCATATTATTTTGTGGACTCCCAAGGTATTGCTATGTACTTTAAATACAACTTATTCCACTAAATGACCTCTTAAACAATTAGTAAAATTTAAAACATGGGTATTAGTAGTATAGTAATAATGCCATAATTGTAAGACATGATTGTGATATAGTACACATCATTTTCTTTGGTCTTCAACAGATCATATCCCTCCCATGTGCAGATGAGCCACTGTATATGGAAATAGAGGAGGCTCTATATCTGGAAATTCTGCCAGGAAATGATGTCACAGTAAGAAAGACAGTGAGGGACCACACACACACACACACACACACACACACACACACACACACACACACACACACACACACACACACACACAC
>CAAKHF010024585.1:3244-25834 GCA_901007745.1 Hippocampus kuda
GGGGCTCGACCCTTACTTGCGTCTCTCCGAGGATTTCTCGGTTCTCGATGGGGAAGCGCTGAGTGGAGCTGAAGGTGAACTGGGGGTCCTTGGGGAACGTTGTGGTGATCTGAGAAGGAAAGCGGAGAACCGCCACATGCGGGCCACAAACGAGCGTGGGGAAGACGACGACGCAAAGGAGGCAAGAAGGAACTCACGTCAATGATAAGATACTCCACGGGAAGAGGGCGTGCCAAGAAGGTGACGTCGTTCCCAAATTTGTCTTTGTCCTGTTGACAGAAACGCCACCTTGACGGCCGCTTCCCAAAAGCAAAACAAAAGCGCGACATGGGTGCGGTCCGAGCGCTACCTTGAAGAAGACGTCCGGGATGTACTGCTCGGGACTGGACTCTTTGGCGTAGCCCAGCTCGGGGGCGTCCTTGCAGGGCAGCAAGCACTCGTCCCTCACCAGGGCCATGCATTGATTGGACACCTGGTAGCCCTCGAAGTGCACCTGGTTGTCCGGACCGCCTGAGAACCAGTCGCGACATCCTCAGCAGTCGGCGACAATTGGCAAACGGGCACGCGTCGACGCAAAAGTGCGGCCTGACCTGTGGCCACCACCGTCACAAACTTGGAGCCGAAGTGTCCGTCTCGGGAGAGTTTGCAGGGGTTGGAATGTTGGTTTTGGAAGTAGCCCGCCGTGATGCACTCCTCCGCACTCAGGAAGTGCGAGTCCTGTTGGCAAGAACCAAAATCAGATGGGAGGGGCCGGGGGGAGCATTCGAGGACCCGAGAATGTGGATGATTCCCAAAAGAGACGAGAAAAGTTTTCAGGCTTACTGGTTGCTCACGCCAAGAATGGGAGGGCAAAGTTTTTCGTGATTTTACAAGTGTGACTTTTTACAAGCGTTGAAAAACGATACTAAATCTACCCGACCTGGTTTCTGGTGAAGCGGACAGTCCCGATCCTGGTGTCCTCGGAGATCAGGTCGGAGAAAATCCATCCCACCTGCCAAAATAATTTCAGTGTGAAATGGCGAAAACGTACAGCAAGTCAGGCACACGTCAAGAGGCCGCTCTTGTCGCGCCGAAAAGAGGCAGCCCACCTTCCGAAGGCCAAGCTTGGCGGCGATCTCGTCCACGGCTGCGGCTTTGGGGTCCTCCAGCAGCTCCAGACTGTTCTGAGTCGCGTTCTGAACCAACCGCAGCACAAGTGCACGTGAGCATTCGCTGACTTTCGCGGCAAATTTCAACTTGAGCACACAAACGACTTGAAGCAAGCACACTTGTTGCTTGTTTTTGGACAACCTGCGGAGGCTCGTAGATGGCGGCCACCTCGGCTCGGATGCCCAGCGGGATGTCTTTGTGCTCCGTGTACCTGCCGAACAGGTAGCCCACCCTCTGGCTGCCCGTCTTGCGCCAGAAGTCCAGGAAGCGGTCGGCGATGGTGTGGTTCTCAAACATGATGTTGTCCACGTGTCGGTATTTCTGCCGAGCAAAGAGAAACGCCGTTGACTCAAAAGCCCAAGTCTGCAACGGTGGCTTTCTTTTGTCGACTTTTGACGGGAACAACGAAGGGTTCAAAGGCCCAAAAGGTCATTGTGCCCACCTGTCTGTTGAGCGTGATGGCGCTGGGCTGGCACTTGGTGCAGATGCCCTCCGGCCAGGGAGGGTGACCCTCGCAGCCCGACTTGATCTTACAGCTGATATTCTCCAGGGCGGCAAACTTCCCCCTTTACATAGTACATCAGATTTTTTATTTTTTTTTAATATAACAAAGAAAGTGCAACAAACGGAGCGAAAGGCAGAGAAGCGCTCACTTGTCAGCTCCTCCGGTCAGCTTTCGCAGGTACGCGTGGAACGACATGTGCTTGACGGGCGGGTCCAGGTGGTTCAGGTAGTCTTCGTCAAAAGGCTGCCAGAGGAGAGACAAAATGCGGAAGGAGAAAAGACAAACAAGGAAAAACAGAAGACGATTATGAACAAGGTGGAGGAGGAAAGAGAAGGAGGAGGAGGAGAGTCTTGTTCTGACCTCCAACGGCACACAGTGCACACACTTGCTCAGGGCGCCGTGGCGACATCTGCGGCCAGAGAGGACAACTTCAGTGAGTTGAGCAGACAAAAAGTCACGCTCTGACACCATCTTGGTGTAAAACAACTAAGTTGAAGTTGCTAGAATTGTTAGTCATTGTTAGTTGAAGTGCGTCGAGGGCTTTCATTACTTTAGCATCATTTGTCGGAGAGAGAACATATGCCCATGAGCATAGTCGTACCTCTGCTTATATGTGTTGCTGCTAAAATCGCCGAAACATAGATGCTAATACCAGCTAGCTCCTCGACGGCCTTTCACACTGTGTGGTAGCATTAAGCTAGCGCCCGCTGCGTGCATCTCTACGTGTGCGTCGCCTCACAGCTGCGCGTCTCGGTTCCTGTAGATCTTGCCGTCCTGTTTGGTCAGAAACTGGTCAATGTCGTCCTCCTGGATCTGCGGTGCCGACTGGGGGCGGGGCATCAGGAAAGACGAGGAAGCGGACGGCCATGATGAGGACGAGTGAGGGGCGGCCGTGTCCATCACCTCGGCGGACGATGACGAGGAGGAGGCCGGCGAGCCCGAGGGGAACAAGAAGAGCATGTCGCCGTGCCTGCCCAGACCGCACAAAAAGCCGACTTAGTGACATCACTTCACGTCCTTTCGACTTTTACGTCCGCCGTTGCTCACTTAATCTTCAGCAGGCTGAGGCTTTTGTTCTGCGAGAGGATTTCGCCGGTTTTGTTGCGGTTAAGGTAAACGGAGAAGCGGTTGGAGTTGAAGCCAAACTCTTTGGCTACCTGCAAACACAGCCATCAACCGAAACAGAATCAAACACAAGTCAACTCGGTGATTTTGAGTCCTGCATCTGCCGATTTCTTTTTTAGGTTGGCACAAAATGCCAGGCAAAGATGTTTGTTTGTTTTTTTTTTAAATTGTGACATCAAGTACAAAATGACTAACAATTCTAGCATTCAGAGAACGACATTCTCTACTTCATGTGCAGCATATCTGTATGCCTGTACTATACTGCCCCTCCCCAGGTGGCGAAGGCGCGCAAACCAGAAGCAGCAGCACAATGTGCATTGACTTGAAGCAGATAAACACAATATGAATGGAGTCGTCCAGATGACAAGTATCTCCTTTGAAAAGCAAACATTGCAATCGACTGTACAAATGAATGGTACCTTCTTTAAAAAGGCAGCAGCAGTCTCCCGCTTGGTCGAAGGAATTTTCTTCATCCCATCTGGGGATTGAACACGGATGATCTACAACCGCAACCCCCCAACAAAAACAACAACAACAAATGAGAACTTGTTTTAGAACATCTTTTCACGGCCAAAACTGCACCCCGCTTCAATTGAATTTAAAACCATAAGGAATCGATTAAGAAGATAAATACACAGAATTTACAATAAAAGCAAGTCAAGAGTCAATCTTAACAAGTAGCCCAACACTACAGTGGAGCAGTGATGACAGTGCAAAACAAAAAGATCTGGCCACTACTTTGACGAGTTCATTGAGGTTCATGCAACCAAATCCAACAAAAAAAAGCAACTTTCGGAACATTGACAGCCTTTCAACAAACAACTGTCAGATGTTGAAGATGTTTTTTTTTTCCAAACGCCGAAGTTATGTTTGTGGTGATGAGACAAAATCAACATTGTCATTCATAGAGCTGCCTTTAGCCGGTTAGCCGGCTCGGCCGGTCCACTTTGAACGGGCCGTCACGTTAGCCGGCTAACAAGCTAATTGTGCTGCCTCATCACAACAACCAGTTGCTGCTAACTGCTAACGCTAACCGGGCTAGCTCGGCTTCGCCTCAGCTGAGCCCAGGAGACGACAAACGTCACTTTTGGCTCGCTCACTTGTTTGTTCGTTTCTACTTACGATAGTTTCGGCCATGCTGCTCCCCTTGCTGGATATTGAATGTTGTCGTCCGCTGCTACAAGTTGACGAACGAATGCGCTTTCACAGCGTTTGTCAACGAAACTCCATCCTATAGCAGGTGCAACCAACAATTGTGTCCGATGCGGAAGCAATGAGTCCCTTTTCCAGACAACCCCCCCTGGAAACATGTTTCATGAAAAACATTCCGCTCATCTCTGCCCCGAAAAAAAAAACAGTACTGTACTTAATTTTTAAAAAATTGGAAAACAATTACTGTACTACAATGAGATAATTGGATTAAATTGTTTATCATGTATCAATTTTACCAAGTGAAATCAACTGAATTGTCACGAATTATTATGAAAAAATATTATACAAATACCTGTAATGTTACTCATATTACTGTATATTTCGACAATCCTCCTCATTGACAATAATATATGGACATTGGAATTTTACTTTGTTATTTATATTTTGTTCATACTGTAAAGAAGACAAGCAAACAAAAGATCTCCATCACCAGCATTTTTTTTAAACCTTTATTTCTCTGATTCTCTTTTACCATGCCGACCTGGCTGCAAAGAAAACCAAGCAAAGTGCAAGCAAACACAAATAAACAACTGCAAAGAGTATGTTTTACTGTATGTTTTGATGATGACGACGACCGTAGAAAAGTCTAGACAAGGATCACTTAAGCGAAAAAAGAGAAGATGCAAAGAGACACGTGGTGTGGCTGCTTTTCTAACGACAAATCAATGAGTTCAGAGTCAACCGTGAGCAAAGATGGATGAACAGACTCGCGACCACCACATTGCAGCTTCAACACCAGGCCGCCCGGCAAACAAGAACCTTACAGAAGACCGCAAACCTAAACACGAGCAGCTGCTGAGTCATGACCACAATATTAATTTTTTAAAAAATCTCCTTTTCCATTTTTTAATGAATTAATTTATTTTTGTGTGTGTGTGTGTGTGTGTGTTTCCGGACGAGCTCAGATGATTCCGTACTGGGCCAGCTCGTGCAGCTCCAGATGATTGAAGGCCTCCCACGGGCAAATGACTGTAATGTCTAAAACACACACATCCACAAGCACACATCAATATATACACACAGACGACATGTACAGACATGTGCTTTGTCATCACTTGTAAGATAATTTGCGAAGACGACCCCAAGAAGGAGTCTCAACATTTTGAGTTTAGCATCCGTGTGTGTCCAAAGACTCACCGGTTCCTAAGCCCTCCATTCCCGGGATGTCATCACCGAACCTGCACGCAAGGGGCAAAAAAAGGATGCGATGACAATGCCGACGACAGTCAATAATTATTATTGATCATTCATCAGTGGAATGGCGACTCGATCCAAACTATTCCCTTTTTTTTCTGTGAATCTGTTCTTTTGGAATTGCTACTTATGCGTAAATGACGCACCCCTGCACACCCTTCTTGGGGGGCTTGCTTTTGAACTGCCGAGTCTGCCTCTGCTTGAACTTGGGGGGGCCCTTGCGTGGGGTGGCGGGGCCCCCGCTCACCCGCGTGGCCGACTTGATCTCAGTTTTGGGTGCCTCCAGATTCATTTGTGCCGCCCTGGTCAGTGTGCGCACGCACGCTGATGCTTTTCTGTGGAAAACATACACACAAACACACACGGTATATATGTGGAGGGCTCGCGAGTGACAATCGACACAATGTTCCATCATCGTGACCCCGATGCAATACGAGTTAATCCTAATCCTGGGCTCACTTTAATAATCTGCCTTCAATCTGGTTAGCGAGGATGCCGCACAAGTGCTGAGCACACACTCGCGCTCTTAAAAGAGTCGCATCTCTCAATGACAACCGCACAACAACACAAACGTGTTGTTCACTGAGCATTTTAAATAAGGCGATTTATTTCTTTATTTATTTATTTTACACAAAAAAAAAATGCATTTAAAAAATGGAAATACGGGAGCCTTTTGTTAATTCAGATTTACAAAGTTAAAACTGGCAATCAAGTATTCATCCAAGTTTCAAAAATGCTTCACAATCAAATGTGCAACATTGTCTAAATGTACAAGTATATTTACAGAATTGAAAAAAATATGAAGAGTAAACCTTAATAAAGGCTGTCTGTCCATCGATCTACACAACTCGTGTGCAAGACCCCCCAAGAACCAGCGGGAGGTTGGCGGGACCTCTGTGACATTAAATTGGACGCGTTCTACTCACGTGCTGCTTTGCTTGGGTGATCAACAGTCGGACGACAAGACGGCAGATGAGCGGATGGCAGCGACACGTCACTTTTATACATGTACGGCCGGGATTACCGCAGACACGCCTTGTGTCATGTCGTAGATGGAGAGGTGGATGGAGGGATAGATAACGGGGGGAGGGGGGGAGAACAGGCAACCACATAAAGGACCCTAACTGGCTCAGAGTGACCTGCCGTAACCCTGCCTGTGTCCCTCACGATGATGATGTCACTAATCTGTCATTTTCCATCACGTTATATTCGGTGGCAGCATAATCCTGCCACGGTTTCACGTTGTCATGGTGACGAACTGTCAACAACACAACCACCACAAGATGCATCTGGCACTGTTTAATTGACACAAATGCGATAAATATGTGCATGTTGTATTCACAACAAGAATAAATACGTTTTTCAAAGTGCAAACAGACTTGATGATGAGCGGTTGTTCATCTCATCTCAAGTCGTACTCGGCGGTCTTCTCGTTGTGTTCAGCCAACATTCCCGCCTAGAGAGGATCCAAAACCTTCTGCTTGAGGCAACTCCATTCTGGAAAGTTCTGCGCACATGCAAGTGGGGCACATGTTGTCAGAGGAGTCAGTAAACATTTCAAGTGAATCCTTATTTCGACCACCATTGACGTAATGGTGACTAGTCAACTTATTGTCAGCCCTAGTCTACATTTCCAAGGCATGGGGACGACTGCGGTTTCATTGTCCGACTCCAAACTCACCAGGGGCACCGTCACGTCTTTTTGAGGAGTCGAATCTCCATCTTCAAGAAGGTCTTCAGGTTGTCGTCTAGCACGTTCTCCTCGATGGCGGCCAGTGCCCGCTCACCACCGTCGTTGTAAAAGGCCAGGAGCTGCTCGGCATGCTCGATCCACACGCAGTTGTGACAGCCGCTCATACAGCAGTGCGTAGGTGGTGCGGGAGGCGCGCCGGTTCCGCCGCCACTCTCTGAAGGGGCCGCCGGTGCAGAGGGTGGACCCGGCTTGACGCACTGGTTGCGGACATTCTGGTTGAGCAGAACGCCCGTCCATGATGCCGCACACAGCTGGAAAACAAGAACGTGAGGGAACTTAATCTGATAAAGACATCGATCGGTGGCCGCCGCAGTCATGCAAACCAGCATTACTAGACAAAAACAAAAAATGAATATCCAAAAGGGAGGTAGGCTAACACTTTTTTCTGACTGACATGGCGTATCGATTCCATTCGTACTTTGGAAATACAAATTTTCAATGAACACAATGACAGATAATGGTGATGAAAGACTGACTTCTTCGTTTTTGGCACATGTGATGATGCGTCAAAACTGAAACTGACACATTGCGGTGGAGAAAGACTTATTCAATATCAGACTTTTTTGTCTTAAGTATCAGTGGTTGGTATCGGCCGCCTTGTCAGGTGTACTCGCCCACTCTGAATACTACTCAATCAAACGACAACCAACACAATAAGATCAGATGCTGATTATTACAAGTATTCATGGGCGTGCATCGCAACAAACGTATTTTGCTCGTAAAACGGTTTTGCTCAGATCAACCAATCTCACGGTGGCTACCGACCTTTCGGAAAGACGCCGACGACCTCGCCACGTTCACAACCAAATAAACCATCGCGAGATCCAACTAAAGTCCGTTTGGGACCCGGAATTGTTTTCAATGCTCTTCAAACTTCTGTCTTCAAGGGGATAAAAAGACGAACCAGGGTAAATTTCATAATCGTAGGAGTGAACGTCCTTTCATTGTCCCGGAAGTAAACCCTTGTAAACAAAAGCGTTGATTGGCCGCGAAGGGGGAAATTTGAACCAATCAGGAGCGAATATTTCTCGTGCGAATCAGTAGTCAATCGTATGGGCGGTGCTAAGGACAAGCGTAGAGTTGAAAAAACGTGTCCAGCAGATGGCAGTACTTTACCGCGTCATTGTTTTCCAGTTTATAATTGACAAAACATCTTTTACATCCGAAAAAAACACCCCCATTTTCAATTTGTAAAATGCACTAAAATAATGATGTTGCCGTCTCAAAGAATAAGCATAAGAAAATGTTTATTTATTCGTATATTGTCGCACATTTGTATTTTTTCAAGCTCCAGTTTCACAGTGTGCTTATGTGTAGGAATCTTTGCGAGTGAAAGTAAAGCCGCGACGTCAGGTGTTATTTGCCCTTCAGTTGGCAACACCAACCGCGCCCTGACGCCCCAGCCACACACACCCCCGTGAGCCCGCGCTGTAGTATGTTTGCCTTCCGGTGGTCCCCAAGGGGGGCTCTTTGTTTGCAAGCTGCGTCCATGGAAATGCCACCTGACGACAGAAAAAGTGAGACAGCGACAAGAGAACCAGTGAAGGACAGAGAGAGATAGAGAGAGAGAGAGAGAGAGAGAGAGAGAGAGAGAGAGAGAGAGAGAGAGAAGAGCAACCTTCTCACATACACCACTGAAACACTCACACACCACTGAAACACTCACACACTACTGAAACACTTGCAGCATGAGAGCGTCTGAATAGTGTGTAAGTTTTTCACGCAGGCTGACCTGGTTCCTTTTTTTAACTCATTTGGCAGGCGGCTTGAAGTCACACCAAGTAGACAACGAAGTATGCCACACACCCACCGGGTCGTGCAGTGTGTACTTTTGTGTTTGTATGCTTGGCTGCCGTGCGTGTGCAGATGTGGCGCTCAGGTGTCCTCGGTCAAGGTTTTTCTCACAGCGCTGTCTTTGTCCCGAGTGTACAAAGACAACATTGTGCTTGATGTTGTTGTGCCAGCCTCTTGTGAGCTGGGCAAAGACCTCAAAGAATCGCTGACTAGTCCTGTTCAAACAGGAGGCAAGAATGGCTGTTTTTTTTTTTTCTATGAGAAGAGAATGCTTGAATTACCTTTGAAGTACTTGTGTCTTTGCAAAAAACCAAAGCTTTCAAGTTATACTTTGGGTCACTAAACGCGTGCACACAAACACGCATGCACACAAACACGGAATAGCGAGCGAGTTTGCAGACGATGGCACGCACGCACGCCATCAAACGTCCTCCGATGACCTCGACCCGTTTCCACCGGCGGGATGTACGTCCTTTATTTTGCAAGGAAATAAATGAAGCCAAGAACTATTGAATTATGAAAGAGACGACGTGGTCCAAGTTCAATTCAATATAATTACATGTACACATTCACAGCGTGTTACCATGTGGAAGCATTCAAACATATTTACATCTCTTCAGTCACATGACATGGAAAAAGAACCTTTGGCTAGTCTAGTGTGTCGTGTCCTTTTACGTCGTGTTGAGATTTATAGCGTGGCCTTAGCCCAATTCAGTGCCATGTTGTGTTGCGTAGCAGAGTTCAGTGTTGTGGACAGTAGTACAATTTAAAGCAGCGTGGTAGTGTACTTTTGTGTGGTGCAGAGTTGTGTACTTTTTGTCTCATGGACCCGACTTGCATGTTCTTTCGCGTCTTGTTTTTGTTTTTGCATCATCAGTGGATTCAACGCAGAGGATGACCGCCTCCGTCACCACTCAGGCGTCCTGTGTTGTGCCTGCTGGGACACAAGAGCGAGAAGGAGGAAAATAAAAGAAGGAAGAAGATCAGACAGGAAACACACAAACTGATCTGTACACACAGAAATACACAAACAAACACACTGATATCATTCGAGAGGAAGTCCCGTGTGGGCTTACGCTGCTTCCGTTTCCGTAAGCCATGTTGACTGTATCCGTCGCATCCGTGAGGTTTGTGACGTGCAGGTCTCCGCTGCCAGCTGTAGAGTGGGCCGACGCTCTGGGAATGGCGGAATCGGAGGGCGCTTCCGGAGGATTCTGCGAATGGGGTTGGCGGGGATGGGGCATTCAAACAGGTTCGAGATGGCGTGGCACATGCGAGAGGGAGCATCGGAGACCGGCTAGCATCCCGTCAGCGTCATGCGGCATACTCACAGACGCCATGCGGGCTTTGGTGATGAGCGCCAGCTCGGTGGGCTGGTACACGCAACTCCTCAGCTGACCCATGTAGCCGCTGTACGGAGACACCACCTTGGCACCTGCAACGGCACAACAACAGTCATCACCTGCACCTTTTAGTTCAACCACACTTCATTGCCTCTCACCCTGCTGTACCTCCCCGATGTGTGCATTTTGGCCTGTTTTACTGTTTTATTTCTCCTTTCTCTTTGGCTATATGCAACCTATTGTATTTTCCTTTTTCTAAATTTAATTACTTTAGCATTGTCATTACTGTGTTCGCTGAGCCTCAGACACATTATGATGTACAATAAAGATTTAGTATCGTATTCTCCTCCTTCTTCCTGTCCTGCGTTGGTCACTAAGGAGACAATGTCAACACACGCCGCGACGTGATGGGGTGCTCAGGGACACGGTTAGGCATTAACATTACACATTAACCGGAAGCTGCCATTTTGCTGAATTGTTTTCCGCCAGGAGATGGTTCAACTCACGTTAAACATTCATGTCGGCTCACAACTGAGGAAAATGTCTTCATCTTTATGTTTTTGGAACGTGTGAGTACTTGCAGAAGCGAATGCAAGACTCAAACCTTGAACCCTTGAACTGCAAGGCAGTCATCCAAAGCATGAGACCAACCCATTTTTTCTGGTTTGTTTGTAAGAAAAAAATAATAAAATCACACTTGGACCTTGTGCAGGTTCGTCCATGGTGAATGCTTTGTTCTCAATGTTGCCGGCGAAGACGTTGCGGGAGTTCTGCTCCTTGAGGATGTTCTCGTAGCTGACGGCAGAGCCCGAGTAAGCGTCCTCCCTAAAGACGAGGTCACCGTCTCCGTCCCCGGCCGAGCAGCACACTTGAGGGATGGTGACAAGCACCAGGAAGACCCAGCCGTTGGTCACCAGGGCGACGGCCAGCGTGGGATCGTCCCACCGAGGCCCTGCGCCACCCTGGGCTCGATTCCCGTGGACGTACATGGCGATCCACGCCGCCCAGATCCCAGTGGAGAAGAGGGTGCACGCCAGGATGAGGGCGCCTTCCCTCTTCCACTGCTTGTGTTTTCCCGCCATGACGCCCAGGCTTGCGCCCAGGGCGGAGACGAGGAGCGCCATCACGTAGATCAGCGCCATGGCGAAATCGGCGTTCGTTATGTTGCAGGGCACAGCCGTGGCCACGTCGCCATGGACTGTGGAGTTGTCCGGCCCCAGCGGGTGGCGCACCACCGTGATGATCAGCCACTCGGCGTTGATGAGCACCTCCACCGACCACAGAGCCAAGGCGGCGAGGCACGAGCTACCCGCCCGCGGGGCGCGGTTGGTCCTGGCGAGGGCATTGAGCCGTACGGCTTGAACGAGGAGGCACGAGAAACAGCCGGCGAAGAGAACGCCGAACAGGAAGCGGCGCGATGCGCAGGTGGAAAAGTTCTTCCCCACGATGAAGGCAAAGGTCAGGCCGAAGAGGCCGGCCGCGCACACCAGGAAGATGGCGTGCAGGGCCACCGCGTTCCTGCGGTTGCGGTCCCTCATGAAGGGCACGTTGGCCAGCAGCACCATGAACAGAACCAAGCTGACGACAGCGCCGGCCGATGCCAAGGCCTCCAGAACCACGCCCCACGCCGCCTCCAGGTCGCACAGCTTGAAGTAGAGGGACGACACTTCCGGACCGCAACCCATAGGTCGACTCGCGTTGGACGCCATCGCTCTCCTCAGCAACACTTCCTGTTGACATGCACACAGAACAAAAACACTTGTGTGAACCACATATATAGACACTCGGTCTCTCTCACACTCACATACACACACACACACAAATGCACAGAGACTTATTGGCAGCTCTGAGATGAGGAAGACATTAATGTTTAACCCAAGTCAAATATTTCAACTTTCACGCGGGTGAAAGTGCACCAATGTCCAACGCGAGCTGCTTCCTAAAAGTCTAACCGACGTAGTTTAGTGTCGCACAGTGACGTCCGACGTAGTTGAGTCTCGTGTACTTTATTGTAGTGTTGTGCCGTTCACTGCATTGCAAGATTGTTTCATTTCGTGCTGTGCGGTGGCGTTCGGCAGCGTCGTGCCGTTGAGTGGAGTGTAGTTTAGTACAGTGTCGTGCAGTTTAACGGAGTTCAATTGCGTGCGGTGGAGTTAATTGTCCCCCACCAGTCACGTGACCTCGCGTCAGCCACGCCTGTGCGATAGCGACAAGGTCCCCGTGACGGTTGCCGTGGCGACCGTGCACCTTGGCATGATTGGCATTTCTGAAGCATCCACATCCCAATGCTCATGTGGATTAGTTGGAACCAAGCAGAAGTACATGTGAACGCAACACAACGAGGCAAACGAACAAAACGAGAAACACGAAAGAATGATATTTACTTTGTTAACTTGTCTGACAAAAAAATAATAATAACGGTTGGTGTTTTGTTAAATGCTTCCTAAGACAAAAAGTACAACCTGAACAAAGTGACAAACACAATTTACAAATGAAACGGAGTCGGAGTGATGCGTTCACGTACCTGATTGCTCGCCTCAGATTCACGTGACGAGCTCGGTCAACGCAGGAGACAAAAGTGGAACAAACGAGACATTCAAACCGGTCTCAGGTCAGCTTGTTTGTGGGGTCAGAAAGTGAAGTCAAGTCCCAGGAGAGGTCTGAGGAGGCTCGAATGCGGCACAAACACAAGCAAGCGTCAGCACAAGCTGCAGCTCTTGTACTACTCCTGCTGCTGCTACTACTTCATGCAACAAGCACACACACACACACACACACATACCTGGTGAAGGTTGTAGCGACGCCTGGTGGTGAAAACTGTGAATGAAAAAAAAAAAACGTCAAAAATGTTAATCCTGTGACACTGACAAAAACGTGATTGTTTGCCATCATCATCATGTGTACATCATATTATGTAATTGTCCTTGTTGGTTCTTTTATCTCAGACAAGATTTTTTTTGGTTTCGATTGTTATTTGCTTGGGCAGAAGTTTTCTGCCTTCTTCGAGGCAAAAGCAGATGGCCCACATTCAAGATATTCTTCTTCTGAACCCCGGGTCACGTTATGAACTTGAGACGTCATCCTACCAAGCGCCACAGTGGCGTGCGGCAGCCCAGCCCAGGCTCCACCCAGGAAGCGAGCACATCCAATGACCCACATTCCAAAGTCATCGACATCCTCGGCAGCATCAGCATCCACTTCATACTCGGCCACCGGGACGCTCACAGAAGAAGTAGAAGATGGAGAAGATGAAGCCGGCGGTGGTGCTGCTGCTGCTTCGGGCTGCGTGTGTGTTGACGGCGGCAGCAGGTGAGACAAAGATCTAAAATTCGGTATCTTTTGGTGATGGAAAATGTGTTAGTTGATTGTGGGTCAAAGTACATCAGCGTAAGGTTGCATGGAGACTCTAAATTACACTTGATTGTGAAGATGCGTGCAATCTGTCTTGTACTCCACTTCTCGGCCGAAGTTGGCTGGGACGGGCCCAAATTCAGTCCAGTGCGTCGAAACGATGGAGTTGTAGCAACCTGATGAACACAGATATGATCCATGAGGAATGGATCCATAATTGGACTGCACGGGGGAGGGGGGGGTGAGTTTTAATTAAATGTGACCCACAATCAGGCACCGGGAGACCGATCGATGACCTAATGAGTGTCCCAGTAACAGCGGGCAGAAGCTCTACATTCAGCGCTTGATCTTGTTTTCCGATCTTTATTTTGGAATCCCCTCAATCAACCGTCTCGCTTCGGCTCAGGCGGCCTGAAGGCGGACGGCAGCCCGGACGGCAATGCAGACACCCTGAGCCACTCCCTGACGCTGGTCCAGCGTCTGGAGGCGCTCTTGGTGCTGGGCAACGGCAGCGACGTGACGCTGCGGGTGGAGACGCCCAACGCGGACGAGGTGAAGCTGATGGCGGTCCACGCGCTGGTTCTGTCGCTGCAGAGCCCCGTCTTGGAGGACATGCTGCGGGAACGCAACGGCAGCGTGCTCACGTTGCGCGAGAGCCCCGAATGCGCCTCCGTCTTCGAAAAGTTCATCAGGTCGGGCCTGTTGCGCACACTGTGCCACATGCGCGCTCAGAAACAAAATAATCACCTGTAGACAAAAAAAGAAATCAATAAAGCATTCTCAGCGTCACTCATACTTTTGGACACTGTAGACTAGCATCTTGACTGAAATGTTTTTGGAAATGAGTGACAGTTATTCTATTTCCCGCGGCTAGGTACCTGTACTGCGGCGACCTCTCCCTGCGACTGGACCAGGCCACCCCGCTCCATCGCCTGGCCACAAAGTACCAGGTGGTGGCACTGCGGCAGGGACTCACACGCTACATGACTCTCAACCTGGCCCGGGAATCGCCTTCGGGCCACGTGGCCGGCTGGTACGAGTACGCGGTCGAGGCAGGCGACGCTGCGCTGCGCGACGGCTGCCTCCAGTACCTGGCCTGGAACCTGTCCTCGGTTCTGCAGAGCGGCGAGTGGACCGGTCTCAGCTCCCAGCTGCTCATGACGCTACTGCGGCGTTCCGATTTGGTTCTGCACAGCGAGATGGAGCTCTTTGCCGGCTTGGAGGAGTGGATCTCGCACAACCGTCCCGACGGTCTGACAGCGGAGAACGCGCTGAGAGCGGTGCGCTACGCCATGATGCCGCCCCGAGAGCTCTTCCGGCTCCAGACCCAGTCGGCGGTCTTGGCCCGCTACCGGGAGTCGGTCCGGGATCTGCTCTACATGTCCTACCAGTTCCACGCCGCCTCCCCCGTGCACATGGCCAAATACTTTGACGTCAACTGCAGCCTCTTCGTGCCCAGGAACTACCTGGCGCCGCTTTGGGGGTCCCCCTGGGTGGTGAGCAACCCCACCCGCGACGATCGCAGCACCAGCTTCCAGACGCAGCTCGGGCCCAGCGGCCATGACGCCAGCAAGCGGGTAATCGACACATTCCGTCTCCTGTGGGTTCTTTTGCTACATTCGGGGAACACACACACACACACACAAGCGATGAGTTGAACACGGACACCTCGATGTCAATGCGCAGGTGACCTGGAACGTCTTGTTCTCGCCCCGCTGGCTGCCGCTCAGCATGAGGCCCATGTACACCGAGACGGGCGCCATGCAGCCCACCCGGGCCGAGGGCGGGCGTCCCCGCATCATCATCACGCCCGCCACGTCCAGCGCCGACTTTGCCGGCGTGAGCTTCCAGAAGACGGTTCTGGTCGTGGCGCAGCAGCAGGGCCGGCTGCTGGTCAAGCACGTGTACGACTTCCACCAGAGCACCGAGGAGAACGGAGACTTCCTGGCCGACGCAGACCTGCACCGCCGGACCTCCGAGTACCTGGTGGACGGGACCCTCATGCTCCACGTGGTGGTCAAACCCATGTACCAGAGCCTCGTCGCTAGCAAGAACTAATCACGTACACATGCCAATCACAACCACACCTTTCCGTCCATCTACTGTTGACTTATCTCAACGTCTGCATCGTCGCAAAGGTTCAACGGGGGCACCAGGAATCATCTTGTGCGTTGAAAATGCTTTAGAATAACATTCGATTACAAATCAGTCATGCTACCAACGCAGCAGCTGTTGCTAACTTGGGCTTGTTCACAGTGCTAGTGCTAGCATAGCATTGCCAGCACTAGCATTTTGTTGAAGCCAAATGGCATTCTTTTTGACGATCGATCGTGATCAGGGCTCTGCAACTTGACTGATCGGGATCGTTATCGGGCTTTTCTGGAGGTTGCATTTGAATCAGGGGTGTTGGGGGAGGAAAACGTCGAAAACAAGCGGGACCGCGGCCCTCTAGGACCGCACTTGCCGAACCCAGATCATGATGATGAAACTCGTGCCGTGACGAGTTGTACAAGTAGATGCGAAAGAAAAGGGAGGGTTGAAGATTGGCAGATTTGTGCTTTTACTTGTTGTTGCTGTTGTGTCGTCGTCCTCCCGCCACATTGACGTCGTGTTGTCTCTCAAAGTTACGGTGCTATTCTATTACTATTGACTTCAATGTAGCTGCAGTGCTCCTTTCTATTATTTCGATATTTATTCAACGTTACACTTGAAACGGTCTTGAAATATTACACGAGTGAAAGCGCATTAATAAACTCGTTCAAAGATGAACACCTTGTTTGACACCCGTCAATCAAAAGGACACAGCGGCGGTTTGATACATCAGTGAATCATCACGCGGGTTAGAAAGGAACAAAGGTTTTTATTCAAGTTTTCTGTCGCCGTGTTAACTGAACTGTCAAGAGTGAAAACTCGCACTGGTATCGGTCAGTGCATCAAACATTGCTCACCATGATGCATCAAAGATTTGCACTTTACTGAACATGACTGTAACACAGACTTTAGACTTATTCTACATGCGTGTGCGTGTGGAAAGTACCTGAGCGCACACGCAGAACGTGAGGACTCCACTTCCCATGATGCCTTGCGCCCATCGGAGCAGGAAGCAGCTCCCCAGTTGAGGGGCTCGCTGGTGCGAGCCAAGTTGGGAGCAGCCTCCGTCGGCTCAACCTCGTGCACGCGCACCGGCTCCTCTGCAGGCTTCCTTCGTGCAGGAGGCGCGCGAGTGCCGCGCGCAAATCCGAGCGGCGCACACGCACGAAGGCGGCGGGCGTGCACGCGGATCGTCGTGCACGTATGTGCGCCGCCAGAGGCTCCATGCAAGAGGAGGAGGAGGGGGAGGGAGGAGGCCCCGCACCTCTCCGTGGGGGGCCCCACCCCACTCGAGCCAAGGGAGGTAAGCGCGTCGCCTTGTGGTGTCATGACGTGCACGCACGCGGCTGGCTGCAAAGCGCGTGAACGGGGCACTTGCACCCACTTCCGGTCTGCTGACATTTTTGCGCGTGCACTCCTGCTGCTCCTGAAGCGTTGCTTCGCGTGCATGAGCGCCGGTCGTCGTCATGAGACGTGCATTAAACTAATGTGCGCGTGCGCGCGCGTGAGTATGTATGTCACGGGCGGGGGCTTTGGTGCCACATGACACCCTGCTGCGGTCAACTTGACATTCTAGCGCGTGCACGTCCTCTTTCTGCACACTTCTTCAACTGTTACACAACTGCCACGGTGTGTTTGTCTACGCCCGCGATACCTTACACTCAAATGAAGGTCACACTCAAGTCAACATGCGCACTGTGCACACGCATACACTCGCACACGTGCACGAGCATTTTTGAATTCATAAATACACAAATAGAACACCCACGCACAAATGCACACACACACGCACGCACAATGCAGGAAGTGACCAGGTAGGCCCCGCCCCTTCTGTGCAGCCAATCAGTGTGGAAATGTTCACATTTGCTTTGAATTACTTGTGCTTCATTGCACAAAATGCTGAGCTCAGCATGTGTGTGTGTGCGCACGCACGCCCGCGTCAGACTTGTGCAACATCTTATTCCTGATAAACATTCACGACTATTGTGATGTCATGTCGCTGAAGTGGCATGGCACACCCAAGATTGGTCGCCAGCCAATGTCAGGACACATCGAGACAAACAATGCATTGGTCGCCCATCAACATCAGAGCACATTGAGACAAATAATGAACTGGTCGCCCAGTTCATTCGCCCAGTGTTTTGCGTCGGCAGGCAAGCAGAAGTTGGTCCTCCCCAAGGAAGCCTTCCAACAAGCTCCTCCTCCCGCTCTGTAAGATCATTTTGCCGCCTTTCACTTTCACCAACAACGGTTTGCTCCCACTTGAGGTGGAGTATCGGCGCACATCAATCAAAACAATCGATCCTGTTTTTGTGTGCCTCAGCCCGCCGCGAGATTTGGACTCCAAAGCGTGCGTGACCATCGGCGACAAGGTAACTTCCGGCCTCTTGACTCGCTTCCTCTGCCGCGCTTTCACACGCCTTGTCGCCGGGCAGAATTTCGAGGTGAAGGCCGACGACCTGGAGCGCATCGGCGAGCTGGGCCGTGGCGCGTACGGCGTTGTGGACAAAATGCGGCACGTGCCCAGCGGCATCATCATGGCCGTCAAGGTCTCACCACTTGGACCTTCAAAATAAAGTTGGCATCCTTTTTCCCCAAAGTTGCAGATGATGATTTTTTTTTTTCTCTCTCTCAGCTGATCCGCGCCACCGTCAACACTCAAGAGCAGAAGAGGCTGCTCATGGACTTGGACATCTCCATGAGGACCGTGGACTGCTTCTACACCGTCACCTTCTACGGGGCGCTCTTCCGAGAGGTGCCTCCTCCTACTCGGCAAATGCACACTTCCTGCACAGTGAGATGATGTCATCGCGCCGCATCGGCATGTGCGCTTGCAGGGCGACGTGTGGATCTGCATGGAGCTGATGGACACGTCGCTGGACAAGTTCTACAAGCAGGTGATGGAGAAGGAGCGCACCATTCCCGAGGACATCCTGGGAAAGATTGCCGTCTCCGTGAGTGGCCGCCGCCGCCGTCGCCTTTCGTCCTTTGTCCCCGTTGCGCATCAGGCCGCCGTGGTTTTGTTCCAGATCGTGAAAGCGTTGGAGCATCTTTACAGCAACTTGCAAGTCATCCACAGAGGTGGGTGTCGCCGGCCGCGACGCGCTCCGGCGTGTGGCGCCGTGCTCACGCAGCGCGTGCTCATCGCGCAGATGTGAAGCCGTCCAACGTGCTGATCAACAGCCAAGGCCAAGTGAAGATGTGCGACTTCGGCATCAGCGGCTACCTGGTGGACTCGGTGGCCAAAACCATGGACGCCGGCTGCAAGCCTTACATGGCGGTGAGCGCGCGACGCGACGTGCGCCTGCGCGAACCGGGCGGGTGTCGCGCGCTGACGTTTGTTGCGTTCCCTCAGCCGGAGAGGATCAACCCCGAAACCAACCAGAAAGGATACAACGTCAAATCTGACATTTGGAGTTTGGGGATCACCATGGTAACCAAAGACAAGCCTTCCTCTTCTTTCTTCCTCGCTCCTCGGAATTTGCTTTCCTGTAAATTCTCCTCACCGTTCTCCCTTTTTTGTTTTTTCTCGGCGTCCATGTTGAAACTGGCCAGGTGGAGCTGGCCATTCTGGGCTTCCCGTACGACTCTTGGGGTACGCCCTTCCAGCAGCTCAAGCAGGTGGTGGAGGAACCTTCCCCTCAGCTTCCCGCTGACAAGTTCTCCCCGGATTTCGTCGACTTTACCTCGCAGTGGTGCGCGGTCGCCGCTTCCTTTCGTTTCACCTTGTTGCATTCACTTTAAAAAAAAAGTCGTCGTTTGTTTGTGCGCAGCTTGAAGAAAGTGTCCAAGGAGCGGCCCACTTACGCGGAGCTCATGGTGAGTGTGCGCCTCACACGCCGGCGTCGGCGCCGTTGCGCTTGAGCACCGACGGGTTTTGTCCTCCTCAGAAACATCCCTTCTTCACAACGCACGACGGCAAAGACACCGACGTGGCGGCTTTCGTCAAGGTCATCCTGGGGGACTGCTGAGCTCGGCGGAGCCCATGATGGAATCCTTTTTTTCCACATGCGGCAGGGCGCCGCCCGCTCGCTTCCTCCAGAAAGCGCGTCCATGTCCGACGGCGTCCTGTTCGTGTTTCTCTTCTCATTGATTTAGCATGCGCTCGATTTCTCATCGTCTTTCGCTGGCGGTGGAGAATTTTTCTTCTCCACATTCGGCGCTGTGGACGGCCATTGCTATCGACAATCCGTCTCGCTGTGACTGTTGAACACGAGGCCCCTTCGGAAATCGTTTTAGGATCTCTTGTTGTGATGCATCGCGATTTAGAATCAATTTATGTGACATCCGGCAAATTAAATCGCCACCCTGGACTCTTGTTGATCGATGTGCATCCTGAAATTGAGCGGCGACCAGTCCGTTCTGTCTATCTGTCGTTTAATTGGCCGGCGACCAGTTCAAAAGGTTCAGCTGGATTTCCCCCGACGAGGATAAATGTTGAAAACGGAGAGATGGCTCATGGCCGTTAGCTTTTATTCCCTTTAAAGCGTCTCTGACCTCCCCCAGGGAGTTAAAACTGTTTCATGAATGTTTACACTTCTTGTTGAGGGCACGCGCTAGAGAAATAATCACAACGGCAGTTTTTTTTTTTTTTTAACACAAGAAGCGCCTTATTCAAACATTTCACCTCATTTGAAAACGAGTAAATATGAAACCCAGGAGATGACACGGTGTTTGATTTTTATTCCATGTCACGCATGAGTTATTTTTCGCGCTAGTGAAATACAGAAATTATGTGTGCACTTTTCCTTCCCTTGTTATTCAGTTTTAAAAAAAAATTATTGTGATAAAATTTCTTTTAAAGAATGAAGTAATTTTATGATTATTATTTTTTGGTTACCATGCAAGCAGTTTGGCTTCATAGATTCCCAAAAGTGCAATTCCGCAAGTTCCCTGCTAGGTGGGGCAATTCTCTCTTTTTTTTTTTTTCCTATTTGGTTTCATCAGGACTTTTGCTGACATTTTGGCACCTCCTCTTCCTCATCCTCGACCTCGTCATCATCACAACTACCATCATGGTCACTGTTGGGAAATTTTGCCTTTTCGAATTGCAACAGAATGCATTTTGGGTATTTTTGGTCATGGCAATGACGCGGCAAAAAACATCAATGACCAAAACTTTGTTTTATAATTGCCTGGCAATTACAAAACAAAGTGGCCAGGCATCAACTTCACTTTCACGATGCAAAAGACAACAACACATCTGCACATCATCATCATCACCATCACCGAAATCAATGTGTGTGTGCATGCATGTGTTATCTTGTCTTGTGTGTATGTTGTATGAGGATGCGTTGTGTGCGATTGCGCGCACGTGCATGTGTGTCTAAATGTTTCGTGCACGTGTGTGCGTTTGTGTACTTTGTGCGAGTGTGTTTATTTCCTGTTTGCGCGCAGGGCGATGAGAGGAAAGAAGCTTTCCGCTTCCCAGCCGAACTTGCGGGACGGTCAGGCATCAACAATCGGTGGAAAGGACGGCAAGTGTTCGGGAGTGCACGTGAGACGCACGACCTGCTGCTCACGTTGACAAGACGCAGCCGTGTGTGTGTGTGTGTGTGTGTGCACCCATGCGTCGGGTCGCCTGCTTGCATGCGTGCGTCTGTTTCATGGGCTGAAGGTCGGGTCAGCACGCGAGGTTTGGATTTCTCAAAGTTTGCGTGACTTCCGGCCACAGGAAGGCAACGCGACGTCACGGCCGAGCTGGCGGATGGCGAACGAGCCCTGGCCGCCGAACGAAGGGATCGTTCGGCGGCCCCCGTCTTGGAAGCGAGTTCTGGAAGCGTTACAGCTGAGTAAATGTTGTGTCTGCGAGCGCACGCCAAGAGCGGTGCGGTCGCGCCAATCATCGCGCGGCCCGACGATCCGTTCCACACGCATTTGCCGCCTCCTCGCAGCCGCGCACGCCAGAAGACAAACGGCAGCGGAGGCTCATCAACATTCGCCGTCACGGAAGCCTGAAGCGCGACCTCGGGCCGGCTCGTCGCCGCATGAGAGAGACGCACGAGAGGAAGTCGGCAGGCAGAACATTTCGCTTTTTGGGTGTGTGAGAGGGTTGCGATCATTTGGGAGACAATGCTTCGGCACAGTGAATATGCGAACGTTTCAGTTGAGTGAGAGAGCGTTTCAATAGGTCATGTAAGTGTTTCAGGTTTTGTGTGTGTGTGTGTGTGTGAGAGGATTACGGCAATGTGTGAGAGAAGGTTTCCGTAGAGTGTATATGAGAGCATTTCAGCAGCGTGAGAGTGTTTCAGTTATGTGTGAGAGCTTTTCACTTATGTGTGAGTTTTTCGGTATGTCATGAAACTGTTTCAGTGTTGTGATGTTCGTGCTTTAGTAGCGTGTCAGTGGTTTTGTTTTGGATGTGTTTTAGAAGTGCACGCGTGAGTGTTTCTGTAGTTTGTGAGGGATTTATTCATGAGTGCATGTGAGTACATCGTTTTGCAAAAGTGCGTGTGAGTATGAGAGCGCCACATGCATGTGTTGCCAATGACCGAAGTCGTCCCTCACCTGTTTTCCACGCGAGGGGCCCCTGGCGGGCGCTGTTGATTCAGTTGCCTGGCCTCCGAGGGGCCCCTTGGGACCCGGGAGGCCTCCGATGCTCGGGATCAGGAGGACACGCCCCCTTCCAGCTGGGCACCCGTCACCCGACGGAGCGTGCGGGAATTTGATTGTTGACAGGAGCGCTTGGACGCTTGGTAGTGCTCATCATGAAGGTCATCCTTGTTTCCAGGGAGAGGGGGGAAAAAAACAACTTTTACTCAGATGATCTTCATGTCTTTCATTTCATTTATGTACAAAAGGACGGCCGAATGTTTCAACCGAATCTTTTGCCAGGCGTGACATCATGTTGATGGAACGCACGACAGACTTGGGGTGGTCCGGAAGCCTGATACGGAATCCTGCACAAGGGCATCACACCTCCGTGTCTATCACACACACACACACACACACACACACACACACACACACACACACACACACACACACACACACACACAGACATAACGGCCCAGATTAAATGCCTCATACCTGTAAAATGAAGCACATAGACAATATGATTTATCTAATTTAAT
>CAAKHF010024585.1:25854-38437 GCA_901007745.1 Hippocampus kuda
CACACACACACACACACACACACACACACACACACACACACACACACACACACACACAAAATCACTCCTCAATCAATAAATGTGCAATAAAAACCTGTGTGGGAACGGCACACCACACCTGCTCACTCACGTCCCAACAACTTCCATCTCGGAACTAATACACAATCAGTGGTAAAAGGCAAATGGGGCACACGCCTCTCGGCCCACCCCCCCCCCCCCCGATTCAGGTCACGGCGTACAGGAACACAGTCACCGGCGCGGACAATGGAGCGCGGCCCATTTCCCAGGATGCAGCGTGCCGCCGCGCCGACTTGCGGCCTGGGAATCGGCGTGGCGAGTTTCCGCGACGCGAGTGCGACATTCCTTGAAGAAAAGAAAAGAGAGGAGGACCACCCGCGCCCTCCACTAAGCCGACCGTGTTACTCACGCGCAGCTCCGCAATGTATACGCCGAGAGCTGCGACGCCGCCCGTAGCGGAGAGGAGAACGGCGGTAGAGCAGAAGACAAGTCTCCTTTCATGACAGCAATTGTGGCAACCGTGACGGGGTCACGCCAAAGTGGATTCCGCTTCCCTTTTCCCACTCATCTTGATCGCATCGCTCAACTATTTTTGTGGGCCGTGAGCGAGAAACAGCACTCAGCTGTGACGGATCACAACAATCGCACTGCGGCGCGCACCCACACACCCCCACACACACACTCACACGACGCCACGCCACGGGATCACCGTGACGACATCCGCAGCCAGGGAATCTAAACACCGGCGATTACTCTTCGCATTCATCACGACGTGTGTGTGTGTGTGTCAAACACACATTGACATGACGTGGACACACCAAGCGCAGCCAAGTTTAGAGCACAGACACACGGAAAACCGTTTAAGGCCGGAATGGTCGGAAGCCGCATGTCAAGACATCTGAGGGGCTCCTGACTCACCGCCGCCCTAATTCAACACACACGGCGCGGCGCACACACGCACCGGTTGACAGTTCTCGCCGAGGCAACGTGTTTCGGAATTGACCGAGCACACACACGCACGCAAGTGCAACAGCGGACACGACCTGCACTCCTTCAATCGCAAAGCCGCAACGGTGAAGATCGTCAACATGCTGGCGGGGTCGGAAGGAGGTCAGGATTCGGCGGTCGGGATTCAGCGTTTCTTTGTTTCGTGGGACGGCGGACCGGCCCGACACCCTCGGTGGGAGATCTGGTTCTGGGTCTTGTTTACGAGAGAAAAAGACGCAACGGGAGGACTGGCAATTCCGTAGCAGCCCTCACGCAGGCAATCTGACTGCTCCATGTTTGTCGAGAAAACACGGAGTGGTGAGGGACCGCCCGACCTTGGCTCTTTGCTCACCACGCGTACCACCACCCGCACTCGCCGTTCCTGCAGTTTTATTAACCTAGTTTTTCCGCAAAGTCTGCACTCCTTTTGGCCGATCTTTTTCCTCCCTGACAGGAAAACAACTTTTCCACTCTGGTCACGAGCTGCGACTCGTTTTGATTTTCTTTGCGATTCATTCCGAACAATGTGACGCATTGGCCGTTTATTTTAACGACGAATTTTATTTGAAACATTTATTTGCAAATGAATTTGAGGCAAGGCGAGCGTGTCAGCGACGGGTTGCCGTGCGCTCGAAACGAGAGAGGAAGCGCTTTTGGCTGCACTCGATCACAGACGGGACTTGGCGGGACTCGGCGTTACTTGGCCGTACTCGGCGGCAGCGGCGCGAATGCGAGCGTGCAGACGTTGGCGCAACGCTGGGAACTGGACGGGCATTTCTGCGTTTTATGAAGCCGCGAGGACTTGGACGCGCCGTCTGCCGCCTGATTTGCATCTGCGGCAAACTGGCTTCCACACGGCCGTCGTAAAATCATAACGAGGGTCATAAAATACAGATACATAAACACTCCCCGCGGACGGTTAAACTCGGGACTTTCATCACGCAGGTGTACAAAGTGATGCGAAATAGGCTCGTCAACAGAATAAAATATATATATACACTTGCGCATTCTTTCAACATACACACGGAGGCTACTGTATGTGCACGCACACTTTTACAACACACACACGCACACACAGGAAGATGCTAATGAGCTGCACTTAGCTGAGCGGAAGAAGCTAGTTTGTTAGCTGGTAAACAAGTGAACAAACAGTTGCCAAATAAACAAAAGTGGCACTTTCATTCCACTTTGTAGCGTTTACGCGCTCGGCTTGTAATGAGCAGCTAGCACGTTAGCGGGCCACAATGTGCACACACACACATGACGCACACGCAGGTGGTCGCAGGTGGTCTGGTGGCTGCCAGAGGACCGACCGAGACGTGCGCGGCCTCGCTCGCATCTGGAGTCCATCTCAAGAGGGTCTCAAGATGTCACGGTCATGCCGTGTGCATGTGGCGGCGCTGCTGCTGCTGTTGTTGTTGTGACACCGGCACACGTGTGGTCCATGTGTGGATCCACCCAACTGCCACAACACACACACGCACACGCAGGTCATCCACATTCCTCTTCTTCACTTGTGATTTCGGAAGCGAGACACAGGAAGAGATACGACACGTGTCGTTTGACACACAGGTGTTTTTGACACGTTAGCGACACGCTACGAGTCGGAAACCGCCATGATCCTTGGCTTACAGGCTTCTAAGTCTCACGGAGCGTTTTGATTGGCCGGTTGCCACAAAAACTGCGGGACACGTCCTTCAGCGCCAACATTCAGCCACGCCACACGACGCATTTCCCGCCAAATAGCGCATACGCATGCAGGCGCGCGCGTACGCGGCAGCTGCAAATAATAAGAGCCGCAGAACGCGCTAGCCAGCCTTCAGGTGCTCCGCTCACGAGGGGAATCGCAGGTCGTCCGTCAAAGCAGATGTTACCCGTCGCCTTGTTTTGATGAAGAGGCTTAAAATCCGAGCATTTGGACAATTCCAAGCTCAACAAAGTCTCAAAATAGTTGTGCATTATTTTGTTAGTTGCCGATTAATCAATTGCAATTCCAGTTCGAACAAAAATGTGCAGCAACACAAGTAGACAGACATCACAAATCAAGTATTATTAGTGCCGTACTAACGAGCTTGTCCACATATATCTGCATGTCTGCATGATACTGCCCCCAGGCTGCCAAGGTGCTCACACCAGAAGGAGCAGCACAGTGTCCATAGATCAACCAAACGAGGCTTCGTAAATAACAAAAAAAAATTCGGCCCATACGTAGCACCGAGGTCCACGTGACAGCAGTCAAGTGCACACGTACGCTGACAAGGTGTTAACGCGCAGGCAGAACGAAACAGCCAGCGGCGCCAGCGTGGTCTGCGTCACTGCTTCAAGGTCAGCGTGACCTTTGAGCGCCGCAACTCGAGTTTGGCCCACCGCAGGGAGCATCGTGGGACGCTAACTAGTGGGCGCTAACGTGCTAATGCTCCTTGTAAAAGCCCGCGTTCATAACGTGCGCACGTCTGTGCGTGTGTGTGTGAAAAGGTTAAGAAGCCCGTTAAAAGGCGGCGGCGGCGGCGGAATGTTGGGGAACGCAAAGTGATGACAGCGCCTGCAGCTACGCTGGGAAAATATCATGGAAAATATTAGAGCATCGGAAAATGTTACAGGCGGCTGGAATAGCGGGACTATTGTAACAATATAATCAGCGACATGCGCGCACTTGCGCGTGCACGCACCCACACACATACACTTTCACGCATTTTCATGGAAGCAGATGGGAGGTGGGCACCAGTTTTGGCCCCAGTGCATCATGGTAGAAAAAAAAAAACAGTTGTGTGTTTTATTGATTTTGGATAACTTCAACAAGTGCTCAAAAAAATAACAGCAGACTAAAAAACTGCTGTCCATAAATATAAAAACTATTAAAAATAATAGACATGTTTTTAATTTAAAATTGTACACTCTTTTCATAGAATTTGTTCTCTTTTGTAATTGCTTTATTTGTAATGAATGGGAATTGTCGGCCAATTATTTGATAAAATCGATTAAAAACGAAAAATGCAGACGATGTAAAATGATTTTCTCATGAAATATTTGATCATTTAAAAAAATAATGGCTTAGCCAGTTATTCCCTCCCTCAAAAAAAAATAAATATGTGGAATTATTCTAATCGTGAATTATTTGTATTTTGGACTTTATTAAATGAGTCATAATTGATTCACCAATGATTGAATAAATGTTGAAAAAGAGCAATATTCAAAATGGTCACCGAATGATTTACACAGTCCGGTCAGACTTTGACCGCACGTGGACTGTCCGCTTGAACGACCACCTTAACATCAGTCTGCACCAACGCCGCTGCACTAGCAAGCACGAACGCCCGGAAGACCCCGGGAACGACCGCAGACCCTTGCGGCGGAATGACTTTCCCAATCCAAAGGACCATGACTGGACGACACGTTTGAAACGCGAGAGACGAGATAAGAAGAAGAGAAGCGAAGCAAAAGACGGGTAAGCCGTGTGGCGGCGGCGTGCGCGGTGGCTTGCGTCGCCCGTTTGAAGGCGCGAGAGCGTCAACATGCTACACGAGTCCGAGTTCGCTTTGAGGTTTATTTTGAAGAGCCGCAGATGGCGTGTGCCCGAGGCAGGCTTCCTGTTGAGGGGCGTGGCCAGGTCACCTGTATTTTGGGAGGTGTCGCTCGACTGTGTTTTGCCATGACAGGTGTTTTCTGCTTCATTCCAGCACGCCTGCGGAGGCACGCGCAAAGCTCAGGTAGCTCTCGTCCTCCCTCCTCTTCTTCTTCTTCTTCTTGACTTTCTTCCAAGATGAGGCATTTTATCACAGAAAGCTGCCGCCGAATTTAAGATTTGACCTCAAAACTTAACAGTGGGCCCTCCTACTGGAGCCTTTGAGAAGAATCATCAACGGAAAGAAAAAAAAAATAGTGCTCGAACGGCTTCTAGTCGAAAACTTAAACTAGAACCTCCCAAGAGAGTTTTTTCAAAGCCAGCGAATTTTGCGTTCTCGTCAGGATTCACTCAAGGTCGCAAATGTTCGCCAAATGTCCGCCTAGACCTTGATGACTCCTCAACCTTCGACGGTCAGTAGAAAAATAGTCGTGCCACTTTCCGCCGAACTTCCAAAACCTAATAGAATCCTCCACCAGAACCTTTTTAAGAGAAAACTTCTACTTGTAAATTTTGGCTAAAACAATCGACATATTCCGATCATGTTCTACTAGATCGTTCTGCTAGAACCTTTCACCAGGATTTTCTACGAGAAAACTTCCACAAGCACGATGCTTGAACCTCCTCGTCCTGTAAGATTGCAGCTAGCCCAGGAGGGATTTGTGTTCGTCGGTGACTTGACGTCCCAAAAAACACATCCCTTAGCGCGTGTTGACCACCGTTGTCATGGTGACCTCTCGCTAACGGTGTACTAATAGCATGCTAACGGCCGGCGTGCCCGGCGAAGCGCGAGGTGACCAGCGTCGTAAACGATGTTTTGTAATCGTTGCTGCTTGCACGAAACATTTGAAGGCCGACGCGGAAAGTGGCCGCAGGCTAACTCGTAGCCTGTGTCATAGTCAGTCAAGGGTAGCGGGACCTCTTACTGGAGCCTTTGAGAAGAATCATCAACGAAAAAACAAGAAATAATAACGCCCCTGGGGGGTACTTGCAGTAAGTGAGCGTGTAATGGCGTCGTAATTGAGGGAATCACGCAATGCCTGCATTGTGGTGAACATCGAACGCAGTGGAAAGTTTGTGAGAGGGAAGGTCAGCGTCTGTTTTGGACACAACGGCGGCGGCGGCGGCTTTGAGGTCAAAACACGCCTCAGAGACACGCCGCCCGCCGCTGTGTGGAGAAAACAGAATCACATCCTGGCGTAATAACATACACACAAGCCCCCCCCCCCCTCACCCGGGAGGGGTAATCCAGTACTAGGTGTCCTCGTAACCCGTGTTTTGGAAAGGCAGGTATTATCATACAGACTACTCTACAAATTGTGTCGTACAAACATAAAGTGTACAAATTACAAATGTTTATACGCTTACCAGCCGGCGGGATGCAGACGTCCTACCAGAGCGTTGAGCGCGACGACGGCGCGACGGCAGTGAAGATTTCCGAGAGCCGCAAGCAACGCTACGTGCGCAGAGAGGGCACCTGCAATGTGGTTTTCCGCCACCTTCCCGAGGAGTGGCTGCTGTTTGTCACCGACATCTTCACCACCTTGGTGGAGATCCGCTGGAGGGTGATGCTGCTCATCTTCGCGCTGTCCTACATCCTGTCCTGGCTCTTTTTCGGGATCCTCTTCTGGGTCATCGCGCTGGCTCACGGCGACGTTCACGATCACAGGACGGCGCCCTGCGTCTACGAGGTGCGCAGCTTCACCGCCGCCTTCCTCTTCTCCCTGGAGACCCAGACCACCATCGGCTACGGCTCCAGGGGGATGTCGGAAAACTGCGCCGTGGCCATCGCCGTGGTGACCGTTCAGGACGTCGTGAGCTGCTTCATCGACACGTTCGTCATTGGCATCGCCGTGGCCAAGATGGCGTCCGCCAGGAAGCGTGCGCAGACGGTGGGCTTCAGCAATTGCGCCGTGGTCAACCTCCGCGACGGCCACCTGTGCCTCTCCTGGCGCGTGGGCGACTTCCGGCGCAATCACCTGGTGGAGGGTACGGCGCGCGCTCAGATGGTATGCGCCTACACCCACGCCACCGGCAGGGCGGACGTGACCTATCGGGACCTGGTCATCCAGCAGCCCGACATTGTTCTGGTGACCCCCACCATCATCTGCCACCGCATCCAGGAGGGCAGCCCGCTCTGGGGGATGAGTCTGGCAGATCTGCAGCGTTCCGACCTGGAGGTGGTGGTGTCCTTCACGTACACGGACGACAGCACCGGCACTCTGCACCAAACGCGGACCTCCTACACGCAGGACGACATCCTGTGGGGTCACGTCTTCCAGGAGATGATCCGGGCCGGCAGAAGGCGCTACACCGTCGACTACGTGCTCTTCAACCAGACCGCCAAGGTCCTGGCGCCCGAAATCAGCGCCGAGGCGTACCAGCTCAAGAGGCGGCTGCGGCCTTCGCCGAGACCCTCGCTGCGCCCCGACAAGTTCCCGAGCCCCGCAAAAGTGATGCTGCCGGTGCCGGACGCCCACCTCCGACACGACACGCTAGCTGATGCAGCACGCGCGGAAACGTAGCAGAGTGGCAAGAAGCAAACTTGCCGACAAAGAAGAAAACAAGTTAGCGACCAGCACGTCGATGACTTTCAAGGATATTTTTCGATCCCTCAACGAGAAGATTTTTCCTAGAACCTTCCGACAGAACCTTGTACAGTATTCTAACCTTCCACTAGAAAATTACGACTAGCTCTTATGATGACCACCTTCTCTGTTTGAACACTGTCTCATCAAGAGTACGTCTGGATTTTTTTTTCAATGATCAAAATGAGTTTTAAGATTTTTGCCAACACTGAATAAAATGCCACCTATTTGTGCATGCATGCGTTCTTGCATGCGTGTGCGTGTTCTTGCAAATGTGCAAGTGTGAGTAAGCGTGTAAAAGGGAGAAACTTTTGAGTGTCTGTGTGCGCCGAATGCACTTGTTTCACTTGAGGTTCAACCACCTGCAAACTTCATTCTCTCTACTGCGCCCCCGTGTGGCTAAGGTACGCACACACATACACAAGCGATCAGGTGCACATTCGTTCGACCTAAATGTACACTACAGTCGACAAGGAACCTCAACGCAATTCATTAACTCATTCAGTACCAACCAATTCTGGACCAAGTCTGAAAAGACGTTTAAAAACGTCTTTGGGAGTGAATGAGTTAAAGCTCACACACACACACACACACACACACACACACAGACACACACACACACACACACACACACACACACACACCCACACACACACACACAAACACACACACAGTCCCTATTTGGTGATATTTTGCAAATATCCACACGTAGGAAGTAGAAAAAGTTGTCGGTTGTTCTTATTAATTTTGGTGAACGCACGCGCCGACCGTATCATCAGGAGCGCGCGAGACGGCGACGGGTGGGGTGGAGGTCTCGGAGTTGGGGGCGGGGGCGTGCCCAGTCCGTGCCTCGCGTTTAAAACGCTTCGGGACGGACCTGCGAGGCACAGTAAAAGCCGCCGCACACGCACACACACACGCGCGCACACACAGAGACACGGGGGCGCGCGCGCTCAAGCACACTCATGCGGTTCCCGTATGACAAGCGCACGGCTGGACCGAGTGGATTTTTTACCTCCGAGCGCTGAGCAAGAGTAACGGGTACCGAAGCGGAAGCCTCGCAGCAACAACAACAACAACAAAGACGACCTGGATGAAGTTCGCCGGCTTTGACGTGCACCAGCAAAGTTTTCCATCCAACTCCAGCACCGTGAGTCCCCCCCCCCTCCTCTTCGCCAGCGTGCGTGCGTGCACCTGTTGTCAACATTTGTCGCCAGCATGTGTGCCGCATCGAGACGCACGCGCACACGTGTAGCTGGGCATGAACAAGATCTGGCTGCTAGAACGCACGTCGGCATCATTCGCAAGATTTGCACTGTAAAAAGGAAAGGGGTGGCTTGACTAGTAACAAACATGCAGGGGGCACTAGTAACGTCCCCCCACATCCCCCCCCAACAACTGCCGTCCAACACTGTGTGACAATTCTGCTGCATCATACCAGTGAGGCAAAACAACAACTAGCGACAAGTCCTTAATTGCATAATGTCACGAGTAGTGCAAGTAGCTGTCAAAGAAATACAAAATGTAGTCCATATCCTTAATGTTGCACTTAAGGTCCATGAACTAGTTAAAAAACGTCACACGTAAGACTCAATGTTTTCCTAGTGAGGGCCAAGTGTCTACTAGTACATTGACCTTAAGCTGGACAACAAGGATGCAACGATTTTTTTTTAAATTTTTTGCAGATCATTGATAGCCACGGGAGGGCTCCGACAAGTGAATTTTATATTTTTTTTGAACTGAAGTGTTTCACTCGTGAGTAAAACAAGTTTTGTTGGAAAAGCATTCAGTCGGATAGCAATACTATGGAATAAAAGCTCAAATGGCTCTCCAGCACTTTGATAAACTAGTGCAAAAAAAAAAAAAAGGTTCCAACCACTTTCGACATGTGGAGGAAGCTTGAAAGGAAGCTCGATTGAAGTTTGGCGGAGCGGCGGCGATTTGGGCCAGGTCACCGTGACGACGGCGCCTAATGAACAAGTGTTGCGTGGCTCCGCGGGGACAAGCGGGTGAGCGAACGGCTCCTGAGGAAACCTCCCAGGGTTGAACAGTCAACAAGCCATTCGTCCTCCGCTTCCTCGACTTCCTGCTCACACCTCTGACGGATGGGGGGGGGGGGGGAATAAATGATGGGAAAATGGTTTGCAGGTCGACGTCTGCCCCACCAAAAAGTGCCAGTTCACTTTATATTAAGGGGTTTGCCCTGTACTGCCCCCAGGTGGCCAAGGTGCATATAGCAAAAGGAGCAGCACAATATCCAATGAAATGGAGCAACCAAAAAAAAAAAATTGACAATTCTGTTCAGAAATGTCATGTCCTGTTTTTATATTATTACAGAGTGCTATTTTTCAAGATTGTTTCTTTACCGCTGAAACGTCACGCCGGCAGGTGGCGGCGCGTTCCTAATGACGTGTCCTCCTTCGCAGACGACGCCCACGACGGAGCAGTGACTTGACTCCCGCCTCCCGGCGCGATCAGGTCGGCATCATTTCCCGAGCGAGCGTCGTTCCTCAAGCGCTTCCAAAGTGTTCCTGCGACGCTTCCTGCGCAATCGGCGACTGTGGGCCCGGGTCATGGGCCGCTACGGCGGTACGGCGTCCTCCGAGGAGGCGCGCGCCAAGCCGGCTAACGGCTACGGCAAAGCGCGTACGTGTCCGCGGTGGGCGAGCCGCTTTGTGAAGAAGGACGGCCACTGCAACGTTCGCTACGTCAACGTTAGCGAGAAGGGTCTGCGCTACCTGGCCGACATCTTCACCACGTGCGTGGACGTGCGCTGGCGCTGGATGCTGCTCATCTTCTGCTCGGCCTTCCTGCTCTCGTGGCTCTTCTTCGGCTGCGTCTTCTGGCTTCTGGCCATCTTCCACGGCGACCTGGAGGTCCACGCCGGTCACAAGTGCGTCTCCAACGTCAGCACCTTCACGGCCGCCTTCCTGTTCTCGGTGGAGACGCAGACCACGATCGGCTACGGCTACCGCTACGTGACGGATGAGTGCCCAGCCGCCGTCTTCGCCGTGGTCTTCCAGAGCATCGTGGGCTGCGTCATCGACGCCTTCGTCATCGGCGCCATCATGGCCAAGATGGCCAAACCCAAGAAGAGGAACGAGACGCTGGTGTTCAGCCACAACGCCGCGGTGGCCATGAGGGACAACAAGCTGTGCCTGATGTGGCGGGTGGGCAACCTGCGACGGAGTCACCTGGTGGAGGCTCACGTGCGGGCGCAGCTCCTGCGCTCCCGCACCACCGCCGAGGGCGAGTACATCCCCCTGGACCAGACGGACCTCGACGTGGGCTTCGACAGCGGCGTGGACCGCCTCTTCCTGATCTCGCCCATCACCGTGGTGCACGTGATCGACGAGGACAGTCCCTTCTACGGCGTGGCCAAGCAGGACCTGCGCGCCTGCGACTTTGAGGTGGTGGTGATTCTGGAGGGCATGGTGGAGGCCACCGCCATGACCACGCAGTGCCGCAGCTCCTACCTGGCCAGCGAGATCCTGTGGGGGCATCGCTTCGAGCCCGTGCTCTTCGAGGAGAACAACTACTACAAAGTGGACTACTCGCGCTTCCACGCCACTTACGAGGTGCCCGGCACGCCGCAGTGCAGCGCCCGCGAGTTGGCGGAGAACAAGTACATCATGTCCGCCTCGGGATCCTTCTGCTACGAGAACGAGATGGCCATGGACGCTCGGGAGGACACGGACGAGGGCAACGGCGGCAGCGTGGGACCCGACGCGGTGCAAGACGCCGAGCACGATCACAATCGGACCGCCGATGCGTCGCTCAGGCGAGAGTCGGAGATATGAGGCGCGCCAACGCCGGCTGGCGGCCGGGGCCCCTTTCGGGAGGCCACTTCCGTTCCGGTTGGCGGGACGCTAAGGGACGATTCCGCCACGGTGCCGGTTTCCCCGCACGTGTGACGATTCAAGGGGGCGCGTCTAGTGACGGTACAAGCGGTCACGCCATTGGCCGGCTGGTGTCGGGCCTCGGCCGACCTTTTTTTTTTGTACAATGTGCTGCTGCTGCTGCACCACTTTTTCACCTTGGCCTCCTCATCCTTCCGTCTCCTTCGAATTTCTCTCCTGACTCTTATTTTCCTCTTTCCCTCCTTCTTCTTCTTCCTGTCCGCCATCTTCTCCGCTTTTCCTCCTTCACGTAACGCCACCTCCTCTTCTCCTTGATCATCCTCAGCCCACTTTTCTCCTCGTGCTCCTTCCTCCGCCGTGTCGTCGTCCCCCTCCTCCTTTTTCGACGCTCGATGCCGGCGTGCCAAAGACTTTTTATCAATGACGACTCGGACTGATATTCATCAACGAGCAATCCAATCAATGCGTTTCTTCTTTTGTTTTGCAAACGGTACAAAAAAAAAACACTTCTTCGGCTTTCCGTGTCTTTCCTTCTTCGTCTTCACTCCCAACGAGGCAAACAAACGACAAAAACGTTTGACTTGTCACGTTTAAATGTGTTCGCAGTCTTCCAAACTTTCACTTTTCTACCAGGAATAATAGCAAATGACGATTTTTGTTGTTGTTGTTGTTGTGATGATTATTTGTGTCTCGTTACATCTTGATTTCTTTTTCAATAAAAAAACTGAATAATGCTCTTTGTCATGACTTAGTTGAAAACTCGTTGAAATATGGCAACAAACTCACTCGAGTCCAAAGTGGCTGTTTATTGAGGTCAGCCCAAGGCACACCTGTACAATAATCCCGTGCTCTATAATTATGTATTATATATATATTATATAATTATCTATAATAATGTGGTCTTGCGATGCCACACGTCTCAATTGATCACAAAGACACAAACGAGAGAGCAAAAAAGGCTCGCGGCTTGCTCACTGGTCTTCGTTTATCTAATCCGCCATCCAACACAGACCGCTAACCGAACGTGGCCACGTCTCTCTCGTGAACTTCCTCGTTTGTGCCCCCGGCGGTTCTTAGCGTTGTGACGAGCTGCTGCGTCATGGTGACGAGAACAACATCGTCGAGAGCCCGCGGAGGACACGGACAATGACAGGAAGCGTTCCCGCCATCCCTTGTTGTTATTCGGGCGGCCTTTCGACCAGGTGTCGTGTTGCTTGCTTGCCCACCGGCTGCCCCTTCCTGCCACACGCACCCAAACACTTTGGGCGTCTTTCACATGGCGACCGGGTGCTAAAAGCGGACGTGGGTTTTAAAGTGCTTACTGTCATCGGCCGGCACGCCCTTTTTCCACCCCTTCGCAGCTGCTTGGACAACTGTGGCGCACGGGTGGAAAAAGTCAAGTGTGGGAAAGCCCAGCTCGGATGAAGATGATGATCGTCAGCTAACATGCTAACCGTTAGCATGCTAACACGTATGGCGGGGGGGGGGGGGGGGGCCCCCAAAAAGTT
>CAAKHF010024585.1:46563-66146 GCA_901007745.1 Hippocampus kuda
GGGCGGGGGGGGGGGGGGGGGGTGGAGACGAGCGTCACAACAGCAACTAGAGCCCCTTTCACCTCCACTTACCGCAAAAGGCACCGTCGCAAGTACAACGTAGACACGGCATGAAGGAGGAAGAGGAGGGGGACAAATGGGAGGGGCAAAATAAGAGCTAAAAAAGGAGGAAGGAAGGAGGTGAGGACGAGGAAGAAGAAGAGCAAGACATGGAGGAGGAGCGTGTTGGTGGCGGTGGAATGACAACAAGATGAAGAAGGGGAGTAGGTGGAGGGCGAATGGCACGTCAAAAGACAGCGGATCCGAAAGCCCGCTTTCACTGGAAGAAGGGGGGAGGGGCTCAAGTTCAAGCCTTAAGTCTCAAGTCCTTGTCTCAAGTCTCAAGTCTGCGTCTGCGCTGTTGTGAGGCGTCACTCGACACTGTTACACCACAAGAAACGGAAAAGAGAGCCCGAGAAGAAGAAGAAGATGTGCGCCGGTTACCTTCCAGAGGTGCCAGGTTGGACACCCCCTTTTTGCCATCCAGCCCATGCTGTGAGTACTGTTTCAGAAGGTTCTGAGCCTTGCGAATGGTCCCTGGGCCCCAAGAGGAGCAGGAGGAGGAGTTAGAAGAGGAGGAGGAGGAAGGCCAGCAAGGTCAGGAGGGTCCCGACAGCCAAAGGGAAGAAGAACAAGTAGAGAAAGCACAGCCGCGCAGTGAGAGATCAACCAGACAGCCAAAGAACACCAAAGACCGCATGCCGCCGACGCACCAAGACACAAGCGCACCGCTCGCACACCCTCAACGAGAAATCGATAGTCAACCCTCGCCTGGTTTATCGTGGGGGACACGCTCCACACTACGGCCGCCGCATGTAAACGTGACTTGAACTATCGGTTCATCTGCCTCTTCTTTTTGCTGTTCATGACACTGCACGTCTTGCGGCTCAGTGCTGCCCCGCACGTTGTGGCAGAACCTGGTACTACACCGAAAGGGCGTAAGGCTACATCCTGACTTGCGTGTGTAGGCTGGCAAAACGTCACAAAATGGGATTCTTTCGCAACCCACGATAACCCGGCAGGGGTTCACTCAACTTCTTGTGAGCACCACTGCAATTCACGCACACACAGAGAGCGTCGATGATGGTCTCCTAGCAACAGGTAAGTGTCAGCTGGCAACTCAAGCTTGAGAGAGAGCAAAGCACCAAGGGTTAATCACATGGCGACGTGTCGCATCATGGAGCCAGAAATAGACCGTGAGAACTACAGTACACGCTAGAAAATGCTACCTGCGTCGACGCCATGTTGGATGTAGCAAGGCCAAGTCATGGCTGCTGTGCACGCTTTCATGTGCATCGAGAAGTACAGCTATTCAGCGACATTAGAAAGTTCTACTCGTTAAGATTGAGTGACTGACTCCTTCGTTAGATGATTGCCATTTGCTGATTTGAACTGTCGATCAACGGCGGAATAAAGGCACAGCTTGCCCCACTGCCACATCCAACATGGCCGGCGTGTACTAGCAATCGGCGAGAGGAGACGGCGTCTTACCGGGCCTCTTGGGAACCTTCTTGGTGGGCGTGTCTTTGCGCTTGGCCTGGATGGCGGGCGAGTAGAGGACAGCCGAAGATGCGCTGTTCTTGCGCAAGTGCTCCTTCAGGCCTTTGATGGAGCGGTCCAGCTGGCTGGAGCGGATCTGGAAGTAGACCGCCATGAAGTCTGCCATAAAAAAACAAACAAAAAAAGTCAGCAAACATATACATTAATTTATCAGATCATTGGCTAAAATATTGATCGGTGTTTTCGAAAGTGAAAGCAAATGTTACTCTGAGCCCAAACGTGACATATGACAAGGCGAGCGCGGTTCACCTTGATTGCGTCCGTATTCCACCAGCCAGCCGCCGATGCAGATGATGTCGTGGAGGACGGCTTGGGGCAGGTGCTCCAGCATCACGTCCTCCTGGACGTCCAGCTCGTCGTCGGCCACGCCGATGGCATCCAGGATGAGCACGGGCGGTACCGGCTTGCTGTAGCGGGTCAGGAGGCTGCGGAACTCCGCCTCCAGGAGCTCCTTGCCCTTCTCGAAGAGCCCTTTCTGCAGCACATTCCAATTTGAAGGGTTAAGCGACGTAAGCGGCGCACACGCCAACGGAGACGCACTTCCAACTCCCAAAAGCCCACAAAAACTAGCTTTTCCCAAAGAACAGTATTTGCGATCCATCAGGGGGCATTCAAAGACAAAAGCGGGTGAGCGGCGGGCGGCGGGTCGTACCACTGTGTTGAGTTCGGGGCTGTCAGGATTGTTGTCCTGGAAGTACTCCACGGCTTTCTGGATCTTAGCAATGCATGCCAGATACTCGTCCAGGCGCCCCGTCGGTCTGGAGCACAAACGCCGCAGCTTAAGGATCAGTGGTGACCTTCGACCACCCCCCGACCAAGAGCTCCCCTACATCCCATCCCCCAGCTCACCCCTCCCTTATGATGCGGTCCGTATCCTTGGCCACGTGGTAGTAGCTGATGACGTGGTCCATGCAGGACAGAGTCTTGTCCACATTGTCCTGCAGACGCTGCAGGTTCTCCGTCTGCTTGTGCACGGGAATGATGGAGTTCTCCAGCTGCATCAGGCGGCTCTCAAACGACGACAGAATGGACACCTGCCAAAAGCACACACGCGAGCATCTTAATTCACCCGCATTTGTTCACTGTCGAAAAGAGTTTCCATGTTGTCCATGCTTTGCGCAAGATACTCCGAGGATCAAGAAGTCTACATAATCAAGGGCGCTGTGTGTTGTGCGTGTGTCTGACCATTCCATTGGTCAGCTGATCACTCTTCTCGAGGTTCTCGCGAATGAATGACAGGGTCTCTTGTTCCTGTATAACAACACACAAGAGGTCATGTCACTTGTGCTGCTGATATTAAAGCGGAGAAGCACAAGAAGGCGTCCACAGACGTGTAGCATTAATTTGTGTGTGCTATCAAGAGGGTAGCTGTTGTAACCTGCTTGAGTTTCTCCTCGATTTCTCTCTTCCTGGCCGACGCGTCCTCGGTGGGGATCATGTTGGCAATAAAGGACGACCACTTGCCAATGAAAAACCAACAAACTAGTCCAAGTGGATGATTAAAACGTTCATGATTTGGTCGGAAGATCGCTTCGCAACAGGACAGGAAGTTCAGCTTCCTGTAGCTTCGGCCACTTCCGGGTCTGACTTCAAAGTAAAATACGGTTTTCGACTTGAAGTCAGGGAGGCTATTTTAATGTACTTGTTAAACAATCGCTGAACTTCAATTAGAGGTGGAAAAATGGGTGACTCAATTTATTGTCAGTGCTGTGGCATTTCTCATCACATATTGTGTAGTGTTACTTTCTGTTAACATTATTTTGAAAGCGTAACATTGTTTTTCTTCCGATAGGAAGCGTTTCGCCAGATTTCCACATGGAGTCGCTAGTCCTATGTATTCAGATCAATTCATAAAAATGATTGTACACCAACACAGTTCTTCATGTATTTTAAGCACAATGCTTGATACTATCACCATGATTTGACCATGACTTTTTTGTATTTATTTACATAAATAATGTCCCAAAATACATGACAATGTCATGCAACAAACTGAAACGTAGGTGGCAGGAGGAAATAATAGACAACGGTCTTCATCACCCTTGAACACTTAAAAGTGTAACAAAAACCAACAACTGGAAAAAAAAATAGAAATAAAATGGAAAATGTGTGTTCCGTTCATGACAAAAGGGAACTCTGAAGCAGGAGAGCCACTGCTCTTTTTAAGATTCCTCCGCCTTGGACAGAGTCTGAAGTGGAAAACACAAAAAGGAGTGTCACTTTTCCATGGGAAAAAAAGCAGTTTACCCCCCTCCCCCCCAAAAAAAACCCCAAAAACAAATTACCTGTTTGAGAAATTGCCTTCCAAAGTAGTTGGTTGCCATATTTTTGAAGTCTGTCTTTCCTCCCACTTTACACCTGACGTATCCGTAAAGATTGGCTCCTTGCAGCACCAGCCCCATGAGCACCACTGGCTGCACACGAGACAAACACACCACCACCACAACAATAATTCAGCCAAATAAACATTGGAAGGGCAATAATGTGAAAAGAGTGAAAATGGAGTGGTTTGAATCAGTCAACAAATTTGAAAATGGTAGGTTAGTATGTAAAACTGTCTTCATTTTGGACTTTTATTTTGAAATAAATGGAACTTTGGGAATGGTTTCACTTGGTCGGGAAATTATGTCAAAACTGTTAAATATAGGACTGATGCTTCTCAATGGGAGTTTTTTTTTTTTTGTGTTTTGAGGAGAAAGGAGTTACGATGGCAACACACAATTCGTTCAAAAAATCCTGTGCCTGCTCCACAAATAATAATAACAACAATAATAATAATAATAAAGGCCCGGCCGTGGCAGCCTTACCAGCCACTTAATGTTGAACTGAAAGAGGGTACTGAAGGCGAACACCACCCACACGAGCGGGCACACGATCAGACCCAGCCAGAAGATGCGAGCCTCCGAGTCAGAACTTTGCTTTTTCCTCGGCCCCTGCACAAAACCAAAACCAATCCGTGAGCAGCCATGAAGCGGAGCAGCAGCCATGAGATCGCGCGATCGCGACGTCGTGTCACATCACCTTGCGCGACTCAAACACCCAGTGGCTTTGGCCATCCTCGTCCACTTGGTTCCACCACCGCAGCGCCACCATCAGACGTCCGCTGATGTTCTGTGTGAAGACAACAGCTTTTCAAATCTTCAACACATGCCAAACATCGGTGTTGACAAGCACACACGCACGGCCACCTTGACGGTCCAGAAGTCGCAGGAGAGCAGAAGGATGATGGCCACCATCCCTCCGATGGAGCCGTTGCTCATCCTCTCACATAGCAAGTACACTAAAATGGCGCTAATCCTGAAGAACAGGTGGAAGAAGCACGCCACCGGATGCCTGCAAACATAAACATCACCATCACCATGGCGCTAAATGTGCGAAATACCGCTCGATCTTTTTTGACAGAGCAGGCTGACTTGATGTTTGTCTTCTTGGACAGTCTTTGTCCGGCGTCCTCCTCGGCGTCAAACAAAGCAACATCTTCCTCGTTTTCCTGAGGGAACGGCGAGGACGAAAGACACAAATCAGCTCGGTTGTGCGACAACTTCACAGCATTCCCGAGGGACTTTCACATTTTCCCCACTCGTTTTTGTCATATTCGTAAAGCTCTGCGTTGAACAGCCAAACGATTGTTATTTTCATATAGTGTACACTGAAAAAAATGCAGAAAGAACGGCATCGAAAGCACATTTATTGAAACAATTTCGAAAAGCGTTTAGTGACTTTTAACAAGAATTGACGAGCTTTTTCAAATGCTAAGCGTGCAAAGTCACACTCGGCGAGCAGATAATTATTTTCAACACGTTCTAAACATTGATTTTCATTTAAAACATACGAAAACATCCTTTGGTAAACATTAAAAGGATCACTTACGTCTGTTAGCATGGCGACGCTCGAGCGAACACTTCCTGCTTACCTGCTAGTCGAAAGACACGTCACTGGTCGACGTGCCCACGTGCCCCATGCGGGTTACGTCACATGACGTGTGCGAGCATAACCTATGCATTGAAGTGACAATACAATTGACAGTTTCAACAAAAATGTAGAAATGGTGGTTATTAACACCCGTTTTAATTAAAAACATGAAAAGTCTACTTTGTCACATACGTCTGCGAGCATGTTGGTAGTCGAGGCAACACTTCCGGATACTTCAACATCACTGGACGCCAGCGTGTCACGTGACCTGAATGCGTCACGTCATAGGCGGTAACCAAATTAAATGCAAAAACACGAAAATAGAAAATAATTTATGAATACATACTTTGAAAATAACCAAATAAATAAAACTGGAAATTTATTTGTTCATTATTAAATTCAAACGAATTTGTTATTTTATTCTTTGTCTTTTGTCACATCTATTTTGTACAGTGATTAACTTGATCGATTACTTTGTAGAACAGCAATACAGTTTCATATTTATTTGTGTCATCTTCAGTCATGAAGTATTGCCTTGACCTGTTTTAATCAAAAATAAATAGGATCATTTGGGAGTGTCAACCTTTCAAAAGTTTATAGCAAAAACTGTGTAATTGTCATGTCAACACTGATATACACAGAAGAATACTTTATTTCGTGAGTTTATTTGTCCTTGGAAGTATCTGGGGGTTCGTGCATGGATGCAGAGTTTCATTCTCAGCAATTCCATGCAGACATGCAGGAAGTGTGTGCATGTTGACAGGATATAAATAGACTGACACTTCCTCCCTCGTCGCAAGTCACACACACAAGCGTAAGCTTCCCGGAAGATGGACGGCGCTTCTTGACCTTTACGGAGGAGGGACGCCGTTTTTGGGGGACGTGGGCGGTGAGGGGATCTTGAGGGGCAAGGCCTCACCAGGTGGCACCAAAACCACCACATTCTCCTTCTTGGGCAACCAGAAGGCGGGATAGAGCGGCTCCAGGAACTCGGCCTCGTAGCGGTGGATGAGCGTCATGGTTTTGTCCACGCCGTAGAAGGCCAAGAGGCCTCCGGCCGAGTCCACGTACACCCCTGCGGGAACACGTCGGAGCCTTCAGTACAAAGTCTTGATATCCAGCTTAAGGTCTGTGTGCATGGTACAAATAAATGGAACCTGGACCTAACCTGAACCATCAAATAAATAACAGAAAATTCTAATTATTCAAAAATGGGCCCTTGTACTGGTCCTGGACCAATCACGGCTCACCTGTTTTCTGAAGATGAGCTATGATTGGTCGTTACCTGAGCCCTGATCAACTGTGATGTCATTTTCAGTCTCAGGCAAGTGACAAAAACGGGTGGATTTTGAGTTCCCCTTGAACAATTTTCCAAAGCAAATTCATTGGTGTATGTCTTTGGCGCGACTGATCAAATGCGTAGAGTACACTGTATGTCACAAAGGTGGAAAGCTCGTTCATACAGACCGACTCGGGTAAAGTTCCCCGCGCTGAGAGGCGTCTCCACGCCGCTGTGCCAGGCCGAGAAGGCGCGGCCGTTCCAGTGTAGGCACCATGAGAAGTTGTTAGCGGTGATGCAGCCGCTGCTGTCGCCGCCTTTGCGCTGGATGCTCTTGTAGGTGAGGCCCACGTGCGTGCCCTCGCCGCCGATGTCCGCCTCAAAGTAATGGCGGCCCAGGTAGAAACTCTCCACCGCCAGCACCTGCCGCCAGTCCTGGAAGCGCTCGGGGAGGTCGGGGTAGGGATGCTGCCAGGGCGTGGTGTTGGTCACCTTGCGGTTGTCTTCGGTCAAACGCAGGAAGACGTGAGCCGTGTCGGCGTCAAAGCTCACCTGAGCGCCGTCTGCAGGACATCAAACTAGATTTGAGTGTTTGGAGGAAGAGTTTTGTCCAAGGCTTCTTTTTGCGCTATTATCTTGCAATGGTGATTTTTTTTTTTCTCCATCTTTTGGCACACTTACACTTGAGGAAATCGGCCCGCGTGACCGGCTCGGGAAGGGTCATGCCCTGTCTAGCTGCAACGATGGTCTGCACCGTCGTCTTAATTCCAACATTGTCTGAAAAGGAGGCGCACATTTTTTGCTGTCTGTCAGTCACACTTAATCCAAAAAAAAAAAAAAAAAGCCCGAGCTCTGAACTGTGAGTCAGACCTGCGAACCGCTAGGCGACTGACTGTGCAACACTTCTTGGAAAGTAAACACAAGTTGAATGGCGGCAACTCTTGTTTAGTCAAAATGGTTAACCTTCATTCCAAAAGTCTGCGTCACTTGTTAAACGTTCGCCGACTTGCCTCCATCCAACCTTTGCGAATAAGCGCGACCTGGATGGCTGACATTCTGACGCAGAAACCTTGGAAAAACTGCTGCGGGGTCGGGGGGTCGGCTGCTTTTTCACCGGAGTGATGAGACATTTTTGGAAAGGGGCGACGCTCCACACCTGAGCTTTACCCCTGACACGCAGGCGGAACATTCCACACGAGTAAGAACACGCCTGCAGACGTTCAAGCAGTGTTGGGAATGATCAAGAATTTGCATTGAGAGGACCTAGATAGTATTCGAAATCATTCACTCATCGCAGACTTACAAATCCTTGAAATGAGACGCTTTTTGTTTTGTTTTCATTTTGTTGTTGTTGCAACAGTTTTTAACCACACTTTTTATTTTATTTTTTTTTGCTTCGGTTCAATGGACACAGTGCAGCTGCTTTTGATGTCCGCGTCTTGGCAACCTGGGCAAACTATGTTACAAACAGAGACGCACAAAGAAAGTTTGTGACTGACTCTCGCGGGAGATAAAGAATACGTCTGTGAGTGCTGTTGTCTGTCTATAAGTGTTGCACTACCGTTTGTGTTCAAATATCCAAATAGCCATTCCTTGAAGAGTCTAAGACACAGAGGCTATTCCTGAGCCCGTTTAATGCGTTTTGCATTGTTCGTTAGCGTGATGCTAGGAAAAAAAAAAACTAAAAACATCCCCATCGTACAAGCATGACGGGTCGGTGGTGCTTCCCGATGCGTCGCTTTTTGCTGGCCACTCACCAGTGTTGCACGTCTCCCTGACCTTGTCCATGTAGGACGTGGCCAGCGTGGCGCAGAGCTCCTGCGTGGCCTCGGCGATCACGTGGCTGATCGACTTGAGGCCGTCCATCAGCCCGATGTAGACGCCGGGAAGCGAGATGTCAGACGCCTCTTTCTTCCACTCGCAATACTCCTGCAAAGACACGGGAGTCATCTTTTCCCTTCTTTCTTGTCAGGAGGATCAAGAGAAACTGTCGCACTCGAACATTTTGGCGTCGAACAATATAAATGGCGTGCGCAGGTCACCTGCAGGAAGTCGACGTCGTTCTTGTTGCGCGAGAGCTTGTCCACCTGTGCCCGCGTCTTGTTCAGCTCGCCGCACCTTTGCTCCAGGTGGGCGCGGATGCCCTCGGCCTGCCCGAGCGCCTGCTTCTCCTCGGCCTCCAGGATCTCGCTCACCTCCCTCTCGGCCTTCTCCACGGCCGCCCGCAGCTGCTCGAACTCGGCCCGCACCACGGCGCGCACCTGCGTCACCGAGTTCTGGATGGACACGGTGTTGAGCTGCAGCTTGTCCATGGCGTTCTCCGCCGCCGTCAACGTCTTGGTCATCTCGCCTCGTTTGTCCTTCAGCTCCCTCTGAGGTGCAGACGGACACCTTTTTCTTATGCAGGCCGAGTATTATTCCCATACACAATGAAACGAGTTTGACAGCTCTGTCGAAACAATCCTGGGTCACAATCTTAGGTACATTCCTCATTTAAGCTTGTGTGTGTGTGTGTGTGTCTCTAAAGTGAAGGTCAGCGACTGTCCGAAGAGACACAAATAGCTGAAGCTTGATCTCGTGTGCCGCAGTGTTGTGTTACCAAAAAGCTAACAATCAATCAATCAAGCCAACAAAAAAGTCAATCATCCAATCAATCAACTTGAAAATGAGTTTGAACAAGCAGAAAAGGATTAAGAGCAACACGTTCGACCTGCTGTTCTTTTACCATCTTCATTTCCTTCTTCTCAACAATAAATATGTCACGTTGGAAGGTGAAACGAATCACGTCATGACATGAAACTGATCATGTGACAATGTTGACATTGGTCAACGTTTATCGTGAAATTGAACACGTTACACCATGAACCTTCCTGTGCTATAAACACGAAATTAATTTTGTGGACATTTCCAATTGGTTGTAGTGTCTTTAACCCTTTCATACACCCTGTAACCTGATAACCTGATAACCTGTCCACTGTCGTAACCGCTGTCCCTGAAAGGGGTCATGTGCCGATCGATCCAGTGACCCAACGTGACCACCTCACCTCATCATCAAATAGAATTTCGACGTGTTGTCTTTTTGGGATCGAACTCAGCGGCAGTGACGGCGTCCGCGACCTACCTCGAGCTGGCGTCGCGCCTGCGCGACGGGGACGGTGTCGTGGCCGCGGTGGTCATCGGCCAAGCAGTCGCGGCACAAGCAGCAGGCGTCGGCGCGGCAGAAGAGCTCCAGGGGCCACTTGTGGATCTCGCAGGTGCGGCGCTCGATGTCTCGCAGCGGCGCCACCAGCCGGTGGTTGTGGAACTTGGCGTTCTCCAGGTGCGGGCGCAGGTGCGCCTCGCAGTACGACACCAAACACGTCAGGCACGACTTGAGCGCCCGCCGCGGACGCTCCATGCACGAGTCGCACACCACCGCGTCCGCGTCCAAGACGTCCTCCTCCTCCTCTGCTGCCTCCTCCTGCTGCTGCTGCTCCACTGCGCATGCAGACACCGACGAACTGCGGTTACGTGCGGACCTTCTTTATCCTCACTAGTAGGACCACAACATGTCACGAGAGAGGCAACAGCACTTGTGGCATCGAGTCGAGTCCACGAGGCCACTATAGCAGGACACGCAGCCACTACTTGGGACGAGTCATGTTACTAGTGCAACGCAGTAGTTTACCAGGAAGGTTTGATTGTGTATTAGTGGCTCAAAACTTGTCGTCATGGTGGAACAGGACTAGTAAGACACGGTTAACCCGAGCAGATGTCAACTAGTGTGCAGTTTTGTCACACTGCTAGCAAGTATTTGTCCGACATCAAACCTGTTCTTGTGCGCAGAAATTTAAAAAAATCAACATTACTCATTCAAAAAAGAAAAGTTGTTCGACTAGTTTATGAAAGTTAGTCACCAGTACCGAAAGAGCGCACGAGTATATGAAGATTTAGCTGGACGTGAAGGATGTGGAAGAAATGCTTTCTTGCTCCTCACCCAAGTGCTTGTCAGGAGCTTCTTCCGCTTGTGGGCGTCCCTCTGGGACCCCTTCTGAGCCACTTTGCGGCTCTCCCCGGGGCGCTCCTTGGGAGTCTCCTTCGGGACCTCGTTGAGGGGCGGCGTCCCGCTGCTGGGGCTCATCTCGCGCGGGCTCCATGTCGCCGTCTGAGCAGCTGGGGTCGTCTCACTTCTTGACTCGCGAGCGACGACGAGAGCGGACGAGCCGAGAGGCGGCCACGCCTCGATGGCGTCACTGACAAAAGGGGGGAGCCCGGCCCCCTCGGCTCCCACGCGGGCGGAGCCCAAAACTGGCTGCCGACCCACCTGGCTGACAAGATTCCGGCTCGCATTCCTGCACTGGAGTGCAACACGCGCGCACACCCAATCAGAACAAACAAGCTGCCCCACCCGTGCAGGTGTTACGGGAGACAAATTTACGTTCTCTTACATCCTGTTGCACACGTAAACACAACGCACATGGACACCGAGCCGTCACTAAGGGCGGGCCGGGACCGCCCACCAAGTTGCCTTGTGCATCGCCCACTTGAGGCTTGAGTCTCAGAAAAGTACGTTTTATTTCGACACCATTTTTAAAAGTTATTTTATCATTGTATAGAAAAGTCCACAAAGCCCTCGTATGTTAACATTCATTTTGGTTACTCATTTGCACACTTTGCATAACGTTGTTGGGTGAAAAGCGAGTTCATGTGACTTCGGCATGCACGGTGTCACATGTGGCTCGAAATACAGCAGACAAAGGAAGACAAGAGGAAATTCAAGAGGAAATCTGGAGCCAGCGCAGGAACGGTGTTGACTTTCAGAGAGTGCGTTGGTGACCAGTGAGTTTTGTCATCTTATTTACGTGCCTCTAAGTATATTGTCAGAAGTGGCCATCATCTTTTCCACCAAAGCGTTGTTGTTTTTTTGCAAACTTTACCGTAACCACGTTACCGCGTAATGATCATAAAGTTCTCGTCACGTCACGAAGTCCAGTAACGGAAATGGCACCAATTCACTGTCACAATAAGAGCACAGACAGGAAGTGCTTCTTAAATTTTTCTACCTTAACAACGCTTTGTTTAAATGTGTCTTAAACTACAGTACATGGTGTACACACGTTTATTGGCCTATTTTGTGTCTCTCTTTCGGAAACACATATACAACCTCCATACCCAAACACGTTTGCGTTCAAAGGCCCGACTTTTGAACGCAAACGTGTGCCCGCCAACCACTTCCAGTGACAAATGTAGCATCCCCGTTTGAATCAAAGGAGATCTCTTCAATTGATGGTTGAACTTTTATTGAACAGCCATTGTGTGAGCAAAACACCGTAGGAGCTACAATACAAAAAAAATCGTGCAGAAAAACGTTTACCAATGCGGCGTTAGTGCCATTTTCATTGGACGCCAACCAACCGCGTGATGGGCGGAGCGGCCACCATCAGTTCCTGATACTTGTGGAAGAAAAGACGAAGGCGGGAAACGTAGCCGTCCTCCTGGTACGGAAGATTCCGATCGGCCAGGTAGCGACGCACCACCGGTTTCACCTGACACGCATGTGCATGGAAAGCCCAACTTTTAGCTATCTCGCATCTGTTGCGCGTGGCGGCGTGCGCTAACCTTGAGACACATGTTGTCGGAGAGAAAGGGGAAGAGGTGGTGCTCCACGTGGCAGCTGATCAGCGAGTGTCCGAAGGTCCAGTCGAGCAGGACGTTGCGCGGGAGGTTGAGGACGCCGTGAGACATCTGCAGCAGGCGCGCCGGCCGAGCGCTCCGACTGTACATGGCTAAGCCAATGTGCTGACAAACGCAAAATAACTTTTTTTTTTTTTTTTGTCATATCCCATCAAAATGCAACTTTTCCCACCATTGAAATCCAGTCACGTAAACCACTCATTCATTTTGATGAATAGTTACGCCTTTATGGTGACACTTGTGAAAAATTGGAGAACCACCCGGCTAACTAATTGACTTTTATATTTGCTCAACGTCTTCCAGGCGATCCAAGAAAACACTTTGGCTCCTCACCTGGAAAATGTTGACGTGGATGAAGGGCAGGGAGAACAGGGCCCTCGTGGCCAACATGCACAGCCCGGCGCCCAGTGGCGAGCGGAAGCCCGACACGGCCAGCAGAAGCCAGAAGTGCGAGGCCACGCCCAGCAGGATCAGAAGCACCGTCCTCAGCAACAGCACAGCCGACGCGCCTCCCAGTTCAGCTGATGGGTACAAAAGGCGTCAAATGCGCAACGCATTGATAAAGAAGATGTACAATTTGACTAAGACACACACACACACACACACACACAGACACACAGCGTGGCGCACCGACCCAGGGCAGCGAGGGGCGTGACGATGGGCACGGCGAGAGGCGCCACGAAGAGGTAGAGCAGTCGGGGAAGGCGCGGGAGCTTCCACACGCTGGAGTCGCCCAAGCCGATCACGTTGGTGTGAGCGTGGTGCAGCTTCACGTGACCCGCTGACGCCACATGCGCCGAGAACGCGCCGCAGATCTGCTCCGCCGCCACCAATTCCGTCAACGACAGCATCAAAAAACATCCTCGTCGACATCAAATCCATCGCCGGAAGCATTTTGCTTGCCATGATGCCGGCTAGCCATTTGTTTTGAAACGACGAGATCGGCATCGACGACGATGGGACAAAAATGAACACAACGAGACCATCAGCAAGACCCTGACCTCGATGAAGAAGAGGGCCCAGAATCGCTTGGCGGCGGGCGACTGACTGAGCGCGCCGTGACTGGCCATGTGGCTTCCCTTCACCGTGATGACGGCGTGGGCCACGCCCATCAGCAGCAGCCCGCACGCGAACCGCAACACCTCCGACGAACGCAGCAGCAGGAAACCTGACGCACACAAACTTTGGGTTTGCGTCATCGCGGCAACACTAAGCAACAGGTAACATGGAGGCAAAGCGCCACGGTGAGTTGAAATCGAGTTCAGTGGAGGGCAACAAAAGATCAATAAAGCACGAGGCCACGCAAACAGACCAAGAGGAACGATAAAAGCAAGATAGGAAAAATGAAAGATCAATGGGGGAAAGAGGAAGACAGATGGGAAAAGAACACATTTGCTCTTGACCTTCAATCGCATTCCTATCACACGTTATTTCAGTCCTTCATGGGCGTCTCCGCGGGACGCGGCGGCTGACTTACCGGCCGGCAGGCAGACGGCGAAGGTGCCGGCCAAGATGGCGCAATCCAGGCCCCTCTGCTCCCACCAGCTGCTCGCCTTCACCACCGCCTCCACCTTCCGCTTCAGCTCCTTCATGGCGCTCTCCTCCTCGCCATCCTTGCTCCTCACCTGACTCGCTTCCGCCGTGCCGCCTTCTCCGTCCATGTTGTCTGCCGATTTGTTCCGCAAGAAGCGTGCCGCGGTGCAAAGTTCAAAGGTCACGTTGACAACCAGATCAATAAACACCATGCCCGATCGTTGCCGTCTTCCAGTCTTCTCTTTCATGGAACATCACACATTGTTCATTTGAAATAGTTTTATGTGACTTTTTTTTTTTTTTTTTGGTACCTCAAGTGCAAATGTGGCCCACCTGGTCTTGAGTCAAACGTTTGCCCGCCTCTCAAACCTCTATTTCGTGTTGTCTGCTTGTTTCTTCACATAAACAAACACAACAAGTCCGACTAACACCGGCGACTTGTTTCATGCCATTTTATTTCATGACTGTTTGGGCTTTTTTTTTTTTTTTTGCACGTCTTCCTCGTGAAGGCGATGACGAAGAAGTCGTCGTCTTAAAGCTTCTGGATCTCAAAGAGTCGGATGTCGGTGTCGTACCAGATGGGAGGATCCAGGTTGCTACGGCGACCAGAACAACAAGTGAGCCGCGCGCGCACGCGCAGCGTTACGCAGGCGGGCGGCCGACTCACCGCAAGTAAACGACCCCCCACGTGTACGTGTGGAACCACGACGACGTGACGGCGTTCACTTGGTACTTGCGGATCAGGATGGGGTGCGGCACGGGCAACAGGCCCACCAGGGTCCCGTGCTGGAGGAACTTCAGGATTTCAGACTCATCCGTCAGACCCCTGACCACCGAGAAGAAGTAAAAAGATGTTCGAGAGGAAGAAGACGATGTCCAAAACGGGAGTGTGTTGCAAATAATTCATGTCCACCCAGAAAATATTTACAATTGCTGATTTTTTAAAATAACTATTCTCGATTACCTTTTTTTTTCCATCAAGCGAACGGAATAAAAATACAACTTTGGCGCCATCTTGTGGCACGGTGGTCTCAAGAAAAAGTGTCGTCGTGAATGGAGGCACTTCGTTTTTCAAAACGTCTTCATATTTTGGCAAATAAAAGAGTAAAAACAAACAAAAAAAACTTGTTTACATGAAAGTGCACGATTTGAAGCGAGAAGAATGAATCTGGCGTTTTCTGACTCCTTTTACGGCGAATATTTGGCGCCGCCTTGTGGCCTGTTGTTTCCAAGAAAAAGTGTTGTGAGTGGACATAACTTATTTTTTCAAAACGTCTTCCTTCACATATTGGCAAAGTAAAAAAGAAAAAAAAACACATTTAAACGGCAGCACAGTGCAAAAAGGTGACTTGGACTTTTGCCTTACTTGTCGATGCAGATCTTCTCCACCTGCGGCACCAGAACCTGCAGAAGTCGCATGATGGTCTGCAGGGGAAGTTTGGACTTCCACGACAGCACCTGAAATCACAACCAGCCGCCTCAAATGTTATTTCCCCAGAGCACGATATTGCTGTTGATATGAGAACGCAGGCTGACCCAGTCGGGCGTGGGGCTCCAGGGCGACGAAGCCGAGGCCCTGGCTGGGAGGCGAATGGCCCCTTTGCTCTCCTTCTGCGTGCCCTAAAAAAAAAAAAACACCACATTGGCCAATCCTGAGGCTGTGCTGGGAAGAAGACAACCTTCACTATTTGATGGCCAACGAGAATGACAATCGGAGGATCTCCTGATTTCCTGGAACGGCAAGAAGAGTCGCTCCCGTCGACGGGGCACAATTCAACACTCCATCAACCCGTTTTTGTGACAGCGGGAACTGTGCTGGAGTAAGTTACGACGTTTCATTCAGACAAACCTGAACGCTTCCAAACGCAGTTGCTCGCCTAATTATCGCAAAAGCATTTTTGAGGAACTCTCTCGGTCCGGTCCACTATCTCGAGTTGCGTACCTCGTGGTCCCCCTCCGAATTGGACTCAGTGTCGCTGGCCCCGCCCACGACGCTGCACTCGGCGGCGGTCCGCATGCCGTCCGAATCGACAGGGCCGTCATCACCAACTTGGGACTTCTCGGTGATGTTGTGGATCCCTGACGGAAGACAGGTCAGAAGGTAGGTCTACGAGTACATTCTTTGTCCTCACTAGTAAGACAGCTCTTCTTTCTCCTCTGCAAAGAATGACTTCTGTTTGCGTGGCTCACTGAGGAAGGAGGACAACATCCATTGAACTGAAGGACAAAATGATTTTTTTTGGGGGGGGGGATAGCCTCCTTATCAAGGACATTGCATAAATACTGAAAGCGTTTTCCTTACAGGTGCGATGTGGATCTGGCGCGGCTTCCAGGGCACCGACCAGGTCCAAGTGCTCTTGTCGGCTTTTCGGGCAGGATTCCGTGCCGGCAGAGTTGTCGTGGGAAGGGTCAGCGCTCTTTTTTTTCTTCTTCTTTTTGTGCAGCAGCGCCTTGTTGATGAACGCCGCGTCGGTCTGGAGGTTGGCCAGCCGTTGGAAAAGGCTCCTCCCCCGGATCAGGGAGTACACCAGGTTGCTGTTGCCTGCGAGGAGGGCCAGGGCATGGCGGTTTGGGGTCCGCAAGGGTCTGCTGGAGGGGGGGGTCTGGTGCGATTAAGGTGAGGGTTTGCTGACCGTCAAACTGGTACTGGATGATGTTGTTGAAAACCTCCAGGAGGAAGAAGACGAGTTGGTGGTTGTGCGGGGCCGAGAACAGGAACCACGGCCCGGAGAAAACCTCCAGGAGGTGCAGAAGCTTGTTGGCCGACACCATGGACAAGCTCTTCAAGTATGGAGAAACTAGCACATGCCACGCGGGACACATGATGGAAATGATCGGCAAACGACAGCCCAAGGACAAACGCGAGACAAGGAAATGACGGACCCATGAAAAACATGAGCCGCAGGTGACAGACACATGAACGCCCCAAGATGAAGAAACGACGGACACGGACGCTCACCGTTGACGATGATGGTGAGCAAACAGTCGAAGAGCGGCTGCAGTCGCCGATGTCCGCACGTCATCATCCTGTGGAAGATCTGCGGAGGACGTCGCAAGCAGTCAAAGCCAATCGGGCTCCCGTGTTTCTTTGGCACGCGTGCGGCGGCGGGGGCGGCGTTACCACGAGCAGCAGGTCGGCGTGCGTCCCGCTGAAAACTGGAACGTCCATGGGGACGCGCAGCGTGAAGGGTTTGTTGAGGCGTACGCCAAAGTTCCTCTCCCCGCTCAAAAGCAGCAGGATGAAGACGCCCATGTGGACCAGGCCCGCACCGGCTGCCAACGACACTCTGGGTGTAAACGGGACTTGGGAGTTGCCCGGGGGGGAGGTCGGGGTGAGTCGAGCCACTCACAGGGATCGGCGCGGGCTTCGTTGAGGAAGAACAGAATAGGGACCAGCACGTCCAGAACGTCGCTGCTCTTCAGCACGAAGAAGAGGAATTTCTGTACAAGCACGCAGGCGTTAGCATTATTACTCTGGTGAGGTTAGCATTAGCATTTTGGCTAGCATTCGCGTTTCCCTTGGGGTTAGCCTGACCATTACAGTTAGAGTTAGCTTTAGCATGAGCATGACATTGAAGACTGGCATTATTGTTCCCCACGGACGGAGGCTTTTGGGCGTCCGTTCACCTTGTTGAAGTCGCAGAGTTTCCAAAACAGGACGAAGAGTTCCTGGTGGAAGGTGATCTTCTTGGTGGAGTTGGGCAGGTAGGTCTGCGCCAAAGGGTTGTTGAGGAGCCGGCTCACACCTTTCAGGATGAAGCTCAAGTCCTGAAATCCAAAAACAATTTCATCAAATAAAAAATATATATAACCGGACGGGCAGCAGTGGAAATGAATCTCGCCTCCTCACCTCTTCTCGGTGGATCCTGGACAGGAAGTTGACAAACTGGTTCTCAGGACCACCCAACTGCAGGGCAAGAGGGTGTCAAAAACTCAAAACCTTCATTCGATTTCCCCGATTGGAAAAAAGAAAATAAAACACAACTGTGTTGGAAATCATTCACTGATTCCTGAATCGCTTTTGACTGATTTTTATATTGTGGACTTCACATTTCAGTCAAAGCCTTTGATTTGATATACTAAAATGTATACTTTATTTTGTATCGGTCAAGCCCCCCTTTGGCCCGGAGAAAGAAAAAAAATATTTATCCTTGAGCCCGTGCCTGTTCCCAACACGGCCCACATGTCATCCTCACATCGGTCTCGTCCTCGGCGGCGGCGCGGGGTGGGCGCTGCTCCAGCGCGACCATGAGAACCTGAAGCGCTTGTTCCACCAGCAGCTGGCGCTGGTCTGACATGAGCAAGTGGTCGTAAGGGAAGCCCCATCCGGAAGGCTGGTAGGCGCACACCACGTTCAGCAGCGACGTGAATAGCGGGAGCGCGTGTCTGAGCGTGCACACACACACACACGCAAGCACTTCTGAAATGCTCTGACTCACGATGAAAACGCTCACACTAGTACCTGTTGGCGGCGGAGCAGAAGAAGCGCACCCAGGGGTTGACGCGATGCTCGGCGGGCGCCAGGTAAAGGACCTCGGAGAAGCACGTCAGCAGCAGCTTGAGAAGCTCCGCCCTCCAAAGCACAAAAAAAAAACACCTTGACGCAAAAAGCACGGCGACCAGATGCGGCGGAGGGGGCGGGGCCTCGCTCACCTGTTTCTGTCGTGGCTGGAGTTGAACGGCGGCGATTGGGAGAAGCCCACGCCCGCCTCCCAGATCAACTCGCAGCTGTCCACCACGCCGTCCGCGTCTGCAACAACTTCCTGTGGCCCAAATTACGCGCTGTTAGCAGCTAGCATTAGCGCCAAGGCGTCACCTACTTGTTCTGGAATCATTCAAATGTCGTTTATCCATTTGAGAATAATTGAAATGCTTTGTGTCCATCAGGAATATTCTGGAAGTTTTGTGTGTTCCGTAGCAATATTCTGGAATAACTGAAATGTTGTACATCGAGGAGGACTGTTGTGGAATATTTTCAGTGTTATCTCATGAGTGAACATCGGGCTGCCTTCCACAAAGTGTTGTTGTTCGGGGACGGGGGTTGCCCCCAGCCTGCACACCCCCTTCTTGTGGAGTCTTGGTGTGTTTACTCAGGCTGTTCAGTTTCCCCGCCTGCTAGTCAAACATGGCCGCTCCAAACTGACTACGGAAGATGCTAATGAGATAACAGCTAAGCTCACAAGTCGTTTAGTGGTGTGAGCAAACAACACGCCTTGTTAGCTTTAGCTGCAGGTTGAACATAAAATCAACAGTGAGAAGCGGCAATGTTTTTGCTTGACAGCTATGGTTAGCCGAGCTTCTAGAGTGCAATGCATTGTGGGTAGCGGAGGAGGACTCGCCTGCCCGCCCCGCTTACGGCCCTGGACGGTGAAGTCGGGACAGAAGAGAAGGTCGGCGATGGCCAGGAGGAGCGACTCAGCCAGGGGGCGAGCGCCATCGGGGTCGTCATCGTCGTCGTCCTGGCAACACTGCAGGAAACATGAAGTGAAGGCAAAGGAGACACTGGGATTGGCCAACTGCAATGTGTGACTTGTGATTGGAAGAGTTCCTTCATAAAAAGAGGATTTCAGATTTTTGGGGGGGGTGG
>CAAKHF010024585.1:66166-89425 GCA_901007745.1 Hippocampus kuda
CAAGCAGGTAACTAGAGAACAAGCGATGGGTGGGGGGGGGCAGTAAGAGGGGGAGCGATAAGGGGACTAAAGGAGTGTGAATGGGTGTTAAAGGAGGAAGTAAGGTGCTATTGGAGGAGGTGTGAGGGGTAAGTACGGATGGTCAGCAAGGGTGGCATCAGGGAGGGGAGGGGGAAAGCGACTTAGCCGAGCAGGTGGGTGCCTACTTGCTTACGGGCGGCAGGCAGGCCGGCCCACATGAAGCCTCGCCAGTCGGCGTCCTCGAAGATGAAGGGCAGCACGCGGGTCAACAGACGGGTGCAGTTTAGGACGGAGACGCGCTCTCGCTCCGACGGGCAGCCACGATCCGCCGCCCGGCCCAACTTCTCCACCGCCTGAGCATTGAATAACAAAAAAAAAATGGAATCGGTGGGGCCCGAACAGCAAGCCGCCCACTCACACGCACCTTGTAGCACAATGTGGCCAGGTTGGATGGAGATTCCTCCCTCAGCGCTCGGATCTCAGCCGGCGGAACTAAGGCGAAGATGTCCTGGACTGACATGGACGGCTCGGCCCAGAACTGGTCCCAGAAGACCTCATCCGATGCTTCCACGGCCTACGCAGCACCCGTCAATCAACGCGTTTAGTCACGTGTCATATACCCTTGTTTGGGGTCAAACACAACTCTAAAGTCGGCAAAAAGTGTGTTGTTCTGAGACGAGTGTGCGTGTGCGCGTGATCACGTCAAATGAGGGGAAACAGTTGACTGAATCGCGCATGTCAATCAACATCATTTATTTGTCAAATTTGTTGTTTGTCTGACAGCTGCAAGTCAGTCACGTGTCATACAGTACGTTTACGTTGTTAGTTGCGAAAGCTTCACTTGGATGGACCAAAAATGACTGCGTGTGTGTTGTCGTTGTTGTGCCAGCTGTTGACGCCGTGTGGCTGCCCTACGGCAGCCGCCCCTCCGTGACCCGGTTCGGTCCGCTTGTCTGACCTGACCTGAGTGGAGCTGGTGAGCTGGATTACAGCCTTCCTGAAGTGAAGTTTGCTGTCACCGCTGCCCATGTTACGTCTCGTGTCGTCGGTGTCGGTTCGGCTCCTGCAGGTGCCTGCAGCAACTGGCAGCAGGTCCGCTGATGATGAGGAGGCGTTCGGGGCATGCTCGGACACTTGAACACTCTATCTCGGACGTTCCGTGTCTTGCTCAACTCAACTTTATTACATCGCGCTTTCACAACAGCTACCACACTGCTTGGTTATTGTGTTTTTCGTTTTTGAGGTGGTAATTGTGCTCACTGCGGCAGTCACCACCGTCGCATTTAATTCATGACTTAATATCCTGATAGGTGTTTGCTTTACAGTCTTTTTTTCTTTCTGTCAGTAATGTGCCCTTCAAATTTACGCTCTGTAAATAAACAAACATGCCTGACTATGTATTAATAAAAAAGATAATATAGAAATTTAAATGAAAATATAACACATTGGGAAAGTGTTTATCAAGAAACTTAAGGAAACTTTTTAATTCCCACTGTCAGGGAAGGCAGCACCATACCCGAGCAGGAACTCAGCTGGAAGACTTCCGGGATTGAAAAAGTTTTTCCATTTGAGTTTCATCCGCTTTTTGATGACGTCACACTCTGCTGCCGTGACGAAGACGTCGCCTGGTAGTCACGTGATCCAAATATGACCGTTTTGGCGTATATTATCGGAAAAGTGACGTCGCCCGTTCGTAAGAGTGACAGGCGTGACAAAGGAGCCTAACCGTGTCATTGAGTAGTGCTCATGAAGTCCAAAATATTGGAAAAATGTTTTAATGTTTTTTTTTGTGAGATTGTTGAGCTTTTTTCACATCAAACGTTTTAGACTGTCCCTCTTTTGAAACGCACGTGGGTTTGTGCGACTACTAAAGTGCGTGCATGTGTCTCTGCACATTTCAACTACCTGGGAGGCTCCTCTCGTGTCTCCGCCCACACGCTCGGTGGATATCGAGGACGCGATGCGGCGCGCTGTGGCGTTGGTCCTCCTGACGTTGACGTCTTGCTCCTCAACAGCAGGTGGCGCCATCTTTAGCGGCCAGGTGCGTCTCTCCTCTCAGCGCTTATCACCTGGCTTTGTCGTGAAAATGTCACTTTTCCTCAACTTCAGGCCGGGGGGCGCGAGCAGCCGAGAAGACGGCCGCGGCGGCAGACGAATTTGTCGTCGTCGTGGAGCTCAGGTGAGCCGGCGTCAAGCTGGGACACGTTTGAGCACAGGAATGAGCCCGATAGGCTGTGGTTCACTGCGGCGTGCTGTGATCCGTTGGCAGGAATCTGCCAGAACGGAGGAAGGTCTGTCCCCAGCCTGACGACGGGCCAACACATGTTCTGCTTGTGTCCCAACGGTTTTGAGGGGACCTTCTGCCAAACGGGTGTGAAAGCCACAACTGCTCCACAAGGACCCTCACTTGTCCACCAAGGTCCGGTACACCAATCGAGACAATCAGGCTGATTGTGGTGATGGTGCGGTCTGAGATGCGTTCAGACGGGAGTTGTCTTGACCACAAAATCTGACCTGGATTGGGCTGACAAATCCACCGATGGGACGCGGCCTCCGTTTCTTCAACTTTGAGCCAATGAGCCGACTTGAGCTGGATGACAACGTCTCTCTATTCATGTCTAAAGTGGCGTTTCTCCTCACAGTGAGCGGCGCCGACTGCTACGAAGGCGTCGGGATTTACTACCGAGGGTTCCGCTCCCAGTCGGAAAGCGGTCGCCGGTGTGAGCCCTGGGACGCCGACACCAGGCTTCGCTACCTGAGCTTGGACGTGTATGGCGGCAGACACAACTACTGCAGGTCCTCGGCAAAAAAACGCTTCCTCCGTTTCCACGGCAACGCCACACTTCCACATTCCTTACTACAAGAGCAATGAAAGGTTCTAGAACAAGGGTGTGCACGCCCCTGAGTGGGATAAAGGCAAGATGGCGGCTTGAGTACTTCAGATCCAGAAGGGTGTTCAAAAAAAACGAACCATCCAGCTAAGACGCGAGTTGCGCAATGGTGCGGGTCCATGAGAAATGTTGCGGGCTAACTCGCGTGTGGCGCCTCCATCAGGAACGTGCGCTTCAAGCGTCGGCCGTGGTGCCACGTGTGGAAGGAGCAGTACCTGGTTTGGGAATATTGCGACATCCCTCGATGTGCCTCATGTAAGTCACGCTGTCATTTTTGCAGCTTTTCAGCAAGGAACTGGCCGCAGCGCCACCTGTTGGCACACAGTTGTTGTTTGTCGTCGCACGTTCACCGCACACAAATATTCCGGAATATTCTCCAGACTATTTGAGTGAAAACTTGTTTATGCTCTCGTAGCCCAATCGCTCGTGTTGGCAATGACCACCAGAGCCCCACAGACCACACCCACATGTAAGCCACACCCCCTCATCTGCATGTGTGTGTTTTAATGTTTGTGTTGCTGCAACATTGCGGAATATCCCTGAGCCTGCTTGCATTGTTGTAGTGCCACCGACCACTCAGCCACCACGGACCACCCCGCCGGGTAAGCTCCGCCCCCTTAATTGTGCACGTGCGTGGATGTCAACTAATGTTTTTGTGTTTACCTGTGCGATGCATTCGTGCACGTGTCTGCATCGACCCCGTCCCACCAGCAGTGACCAACACGTGTGGGCGTCGTTCGCGCCGGAAGCAGATGCGGATCGTGGGCGGTTCGGTGGCCCCGGTGGAGTCGCACCCGTGGGTGGCGGCCATCTTGTGGCGCGGCAGGTCAAAAGACGTGGTCTTCCGCTGCGGGGGGAGTTTGATCTCCAGCTGCTGGGTCATGACCGCCGCTCATTGCTTCCCTGATGGGTAAGGCCGTCGGCGACGTCGCTCCCCGTCTGGAAAATAAAGAAATGAATCAAGTCAACTTCCTGGCCGGCCGGCCCGCTCCGCCGTCTCCTTTCTGTGCGGCAGATCCCGTGTCAACGAGCGGCGCTTCCTGGTGTCGCTGGGGAAGAGCGCCCTCAACCAGAGCGATGCCCTCGAGCAGAAGTTCCGCGTGGACAAAATCATCCTGCACCCGGACTTCAACAACGAACTCGGAAACTACGACAACGACATCGGTCAGCCTCTCGCCGCGCACACCGTTATTACCTATTGCGGCTCGATTAGTATGTCACATCCGACTGTGCAGCGCTGCTGAAGCTGAAGTCCAAAAAGGACGGCCGCTGCGCCCGGGACAGTGTGGGCGTGCGTCGGGTGTGCCTGCCTGGGGAGGGCCACAACCTCCCCGTGGGTTTCCCGTGCGAGATCGCGGGCTACGGCAAGGAGAAGCACGGCTTGTGGTACCACTCGCAGTTCCTGCGGCAGGCGCGGGTCAACCTGCTGGCCGCCGACGTGTGTGGCGCCGACGATTACTACGGCGACAAGATCACCAGCAACATGCTGTGCGCGGGCCGGGACGACTGGACGCAGGACGCCTGCGAGGTAAAGTTCCAAACGTCACGGACTCCCGAGATGGATTTTGACGTATTTTGTTGCGTTCAGGGCGACTCGGGAGGTCCTCTGGTGTGCCAAGTGGACGGGCGCTTCGTGGCAGTGGGCGTGGTCAGCTGGGGCGAAGGCTGCGCCCGCGAGCGGCGGCCTGGAGTCTACGCCAAAGTCCACAACTACAGACAGTGGATCCGGCAGCACACTGGCGTTTGACCACCGGGGAGGCGAACACGCGGATGCTTTTCATTTTTTTTTTTTTTTTTTATTATTTGTAAAAGGCGGGAGAGAAAACAGATTTGTGTTCCTGGTGACAAAGTGAAATGTGTTTTTTAATGACAAGAATTCATTTCCAAATGCATTTACTATTTTGAATGAATGAATCATACAGCACATTTTCGAGAATTTTTTTTGTTTTGTTTTACACTGCTCAAATTCAAAATAAAAAGTAATAATTTGTAAGATTCAACAGTGCTGATCATTTTGGTCGTCACGCACCAGTTGGACTGGAATGACTGACAAACTCACATTGTCCACCAGAGGGCAGAGTTGTGCGCCACAAGCCCAATTGGATGTGAAGTCAATGCTAATGAGCCCCGGTGTTGCAGTGCTGTGACATTTTACACAACAGATTGAACAACAACGGTGCAGCAACGCATGGAGGCAAAGAATGTCACAATGGCTTTTCGGGTTCATACAATGGGGAAAAAAGATTGATTCTTTTGAATTCGATTATATTCATTGATGACTTAATTATACCGTGTTTTTTTTCTCTCTCATTAAAACACACTTTACAATTTTTGGGGGGTTTTGTTTTTTTTTTGGGATGGTGCTCCCATTGGACATACTAATGTGGACTTGAAAAGCTCCCTGAACAAAACTGGTTGAACCTGCATGTGTGTGAGTGTGTGAGTGCGCATGCGTACGAACCCGTCTGGGAAGTTTGGCACCTTTTCCGGTCGGCCGAGGCGTGTCCGGATAGTCACCACGCAGAACGCCGGGCAGCTTCGACAGACGCAGATTGTCGTGCGCGTGGGAGACTCACATCGTCTTTGCCAGTCGCTGTCGTCGTGTGACGCTAATCAAAGTGAGTAAATGGAATATTATTGATGACAGTGACGATCACGATGATGATGATGATGATGATGTTGATGACTTAAGGCCATCATGCCCGAGACGGCCGAGTCGCACGCCTTCCACCTGACCACCAACCGCAACTGCACCATCGAGGTGCTCAACCTCACCTCAATGTACTGCCTCACCAACCCCAAGTAAGTGTGTCGCCCTGACAACGTCCCGCACAGCGCACGTACGATGATACTGCAAGCATGTCGCGCACACCGCTCTCAAGCCTTTCCAAGTATTCGCGACAACATAGTAGTTTCGGCCAGTAGATGGATTCTTGAACATACGTTAGCGTTAAATCTCGCACGCAAGGCCGGACTGGCAAGTCCGATCGATTTTCGGGTTGGTTGTGGGGGGGGAACGACACCTGTGCACAAATGCCGCGACTGACATGTCTGGTTTGCTGTCGCGCAGGGTGTACATGGAGAGCGGCTTCCCCTACAGCCCGCCGCAGCCCACTGTGCGCACGCAGCGCGGCGAGGTGTGCTCCTTCACCAAAGACGACAACACGGCCTCGGGCGCCGTGGGCGTGCTCACCTACGAGCTCTTCCACATGCACTCGAAGAAGTGCACCGAGATGATGGCCGTCATGTTCTCCGTGCCTTTCGACTACAACTTCTTCAAGAATTGGGTGGCCATCGGCATCTTCCCCAAGACCACGCCCACCGACGAGAAGCTCTACAAGCTCATGTACAACGACAAGGGAAGCTTCGTGCGCCACAAGGCCGACGGCGGCGGCCTGGAGTACGACGGCACCGACGTGGACCTGGCCGCCACCATGTCCGACGAAGGCCACGCCATCATCAAGTTGGAGATCCACGACAGGGGGAAATGATGCCGGCCGCCCTCACCACTCTTGCCTCAATAAAAGCGGCGCCTCGCAGCCAAACTAACGTTTGACCTCTTCTTTTTTTTCCACGCAACACAAAACCTAGCGTGCGTCATACACACAGCGCGTGCAATCCACACACACAAGACATAAGGCAAAAAAACAAACACACCCCCCCCAAATAATATTGTGAAACACCTGAACCACGCAAAAAACAGACTAAACATGCATCAAAAATACAAGACGCACGCTAAGAGGTCTTCAAACACATGCTTTGAACACACACAGCCTGCAGGTCTCTTGAGGAAAAACACATTCAAGACAAAACACACACACACACACACACACACAAAAAGACAAATGCACGGACCAAATTAAAACCACAAAACAGGCCATCGACGTCAATGAAACATGTGAAAGATTAAAACATGCGCTAAGCACGCGTGACGGACTCCAAACTCACAAACAGGCATGAAACACTCAATCGAGAAACGTTCATCACGGGGGAAACGCGCAACGAACACAAAATAAGCGCACACGGAGCGCATTCAGCGCATACTCAACACCCACAAAATTATGCAACCAACGTCCATTCAGCCCATGGAACGGTCATGAGGAGCTCAGTCAGGGCTCGTTTTTTTTCCGCCCCAACCTGTCAAACTCACGCCCGTCTCGCATCTCCCTCTTGGTTATTGTTTCCCAATTGTTTCTGCTGCACTTCCTTGTAGCGCCAAACAAATCAATTCAAACAAAACACAGTATACAAGGAGTGTCCAGACTCGACAGGCAGTCAACATGATGGAATGTCATCCGAGCTGGACGCACCCCAAGCGAGGCGAGCGAGGTCTGGGTGACTTCCGTGCAAAAATGTCCCCCATCCGGTTGCGGGCCGGTCCGTTTGGGGCACGGCGCTCCGGTCGAGCCGGACCTCGCCGATTTGTCGCCAAGGTGCGGCGCTCACCGGAATGCCAGTCCAACCGGCAAAACCGCCGCAGACAAAAGCCCGTCTGTGTTTACGAGCGCGGCGACGTGGGGTCCGACCGCACCCCGCCAGTGGGCGGGGTCGAAGGCGGCCCTGCCGGCGGCGGAGAAGGCAGCGGCGGCGGCGAGCGTACGCTCGGCAGTTCCCAAGCCAGCAAGCGCCCGTGCCGTCCTTCCAGGTAAGCGGCTTTGTCAGCGCACGCGTAGACTTTTTCCGCCGAGCCCGATGTCGCCGCCTGCGTTGACCCTTTCGCACTCTCCCAAAGGTCGTCAGGTTGAGCTTTGTTAGCATGAACCTAAAAAGCGCGAGTAGCTTTCGTTGCAGGCGACCTTGTGTAAGCGTCACTGAGCTGACTACTTTTTGCACTTGGTTGGGGGATCGATCACTGGCCCGGTTGATTTTGAGGCCGCAAAACTTTCTTCGCTCAGCAGCCACTTTGCATTTTCTGAATTGTTCCGTCGGATGGCGGGCGGCTCGGCGCTTTTGCTCAAACACGTTGAAGCGCTTGAGGAAGATGCCAGATTTACGGGCGGGGCCGTCACGGGAATTCCACAAGCACCGGTCTGGCGGTTCGGTCGCTTCTCTTCAACATGAGCGTCTCCTGAAAAGCGATTGAAAAAGCGTCCGACGGGAATCAATGTTTCTTGTTTTCCTTCCGGTTTGTCCCGTCGTTCGCTCGCTGCCGTCTTGTACGGAAGTCCCGATTACCGCCCATCCATGGAGTCCGCCGAGGCCTTGGCGGCCAACCAGAAGAGCCGCAGGAACGTCACCATCGAGATGACCAATCTGACCAGCGGCTTCGTCCTTCGGCGCCCCAGGTAAGAGTCGCACGGACGCATCGCCGAGCCTCGGCCCACCGTCCGGAGACCCCCGACCTAAGCCCTTGTGTATTCCTAGGGTGTACCTGGATAGCGGCGACTGCCACAGCCCCCCGCAGCCCACCGTGCGGCCCATGCGCACCGAAGTGTGCAACTTCAACAAGACGGACGCCGCCGCCTCGGGAGCGGTGGGGGTGCTTACCTATGAAATCTACGAGCTCGGGTCGGCCGTCGCCAAGCTGGCCATCATGTTCTCCGTGCCGTACGACTTCACCTTCTACAAGAGCTGGATGGCTGTGGGCATCTTCCCCAAGAACCGCGAAACCGACGAGAAGCTCTACAAGGAGATGTATGAAAACAAGGAGCAGAAGGGCTTCGTGCGCCAGCAAGTCAACGGCAACGGCCTGACCTACGAGAGCGGCAAGATGGACGTCAAGGTCACCATGTCGCCCATGGGCAGGGCCATCATGAAGGTGGAGCTGTGGGACTTGCACTTCCACCCCTGAGGGCCAACGCCGCAAACGCACGCAGCGGCCCCGCGGCCACCAGGTCAATTAAAAAAAAAAAAAAAAGTTGCTCTTTTGTCTTGTTTTTTTTTTTCGCTGGGTGCTCAGTTCAAAACATTAAACACACACACACACACACACACACACACACACACACAAACAACAACAAAAAAAAAATCAACATATGAATCAATCTGTAGTTTGTCTCCCTCTGCGGGACAGTTACGGAACTGCATCAAGAGCATTTTGTCTCTCCATCTATCTAGGGGCCACAAATTCAAATAACCATACAAAAAGCACGTCATGCCTGGGGCTGCGATGGTCTCCTTTGTTTCGATGGTGGGAGGGGGGGAGAGATTAGATCAGAGGAAGAAATGTATCAAGGGGCCCCCAATAGAACGGACAACATGATGCTGGAGGAAGACGGCAGAATCTTCAGGTCGATCTGCTTCATCGAGGGGATTGGGAAACGAGCGAGTGTGCTCCAGCGATCACCATGGAAACAGACTGTACTCAGGTGGCCACGATGGTCGCATGACAGGAAGTGGGCGTGTCAAGGAGGAAGTGCCACGGTGCATCGCAACAGGAAATTGGCAAAGGCACAGTAAGGCACAGTTTCGGGGCATCTGACTGTCATGTTCTCCTTTCATTTTTGTCTTGAGGCGACCCATCAGCAGGTGAGTTGTTGCTATCTGACTGTTTTTTTTTTGGGAGACATCCATCAGCTTCCTGTTAACCATCGACTTCCTGTTCGGCTGAATCCAGCCGTTCGCAACCAGTGTTTCAAAAATGATTGCAATCGAAATTATTGACGCCTCCCTACAAAGATTTACAATTGCATTTAGAGGCTACAAGAGGCGGCAAAGCACTACCTTTGTCTAATGGAAGCTCTTAATTTACTTCAGTTTAATTCCTTGGTAACCGCTTTTTGTAGCCTTTTTCCTTTTTGGTGGGGGGGCTGTGAGATTTTTTTTTTTTCAAATGTGAACTCAAGATGGGGAAACCCCGCCCTAATCAACCGTACACCTTTCACAGCCATGTCCATCATCGTGTCCTTCGATTACGGCAATTATACGGACATACTGAACGACTCGCGGCCCAACATTTCGGTGTTCGTGGTGGACCCGGACACGCTTTCGTGCGAAGGGCGCCCGCTGGACTGGGCGTTGGCAGCGGCACTCAGCGCGCTCCTGGCCGTCATCTTCCTGCTGGCCGTCCCCGGGAACCTCCTGGTGGCGCTGGTGATCGCGCGGGGCCGGCGCTCGTTGACGCCGTCCGACGTGTACCTGTTCCACCTGACGGTGGCGGACGGCCTCATGGCGCTGACCGTCCCCTTCTGGGCAGCGGCGCTGACCCGCGGCTGGATCTTCGGCGACTTCATGTGCAAAGCGCTCAGCCTGATCTTCGAGGCCAACTTCTACACCAGCGTGCTGTTCCTGGCGTGCATCAGCGTCGACCGCTACATGGCCATCGTGCACGCCAACCGGGTGCCGGGGCGGGCGCCGAAGCGGTGCAGCCGGCTGGTGTGCGGCGGCGTGTGGGCCCTGGGCACCGCCCTGGCGCTGCCGGCGCTCTTCAACGACGCGGTGCGGCCGGATCCCGACTCGGACAGGAAGACGTGCGCCGAAAGCTTCGATGTGGGCAGCGCCCCCGTGTGGAGAGTGGCCACGCGCGCCCTGCGCCACCTTTTGGGCTTCCTGCTCCCGCTGGCAGTCATGCTGGCGTGCTACGGCGTGACGGTGGCCCGGCTGCTGCGCACGCGCGGCTTCCACAAGCACCGCGCCATGCGGGTCATCACGGCCGTGGTGGCGGCCTTCCTGCTGTGCTGGATGCCGTACCACCTGGCCATGATGGCCGACACGCTCGTGAGGGCCGACCTGGTCCTCTTCGACTGCGAAGCGCGGCGTTCGGTCAGCGCGGCGCTGGTCCTCAGCAACGGCCTGGCACTGCTGCACAGCGGCATCAACCCGCTGCTCTACGCCTTCGTGGGGGAGAAGTTCCGCAGAAACGCCAAAGCGCTTCTTTGCAGGAAGGCCCGACAGGAACGCGCGTCGGGCTCCAAGTTCAGCAGGTCCACGTCGCAGACGTCCGAGGGACAGGGCGCCGTCGCGTGATAGACTCCGCCCCCGCCGCTCACCTGCCGGGCCTTTTTTTTTTGGTCCAAATGAAACTCAGACAGAAGCCATGTAAGTAAATGAATGCAACATTCAGTAGAATAAAAGTTTGAAAAAGACATCTGGAAAATCACCACTGGCTGAAAGCCCACAAGTGAAATATCACAAGTCAAAAACCTGGACTCCAAGACAACAGTTCGAGGATGATTCACTCGCCGCGACCTCAAAATAAAAACCCCACTGAGAGATCACAAATCGGAAATGATGACTCAAAACTACATGAGTCCAAAACTACAAACACCACAACACTCAAAAAACATTTAAAAATCCTGAATACAAAAAAAAAAAACCAGACCACTTCCAAAAACTACACAAAACCCATCAATCAAACAGCTCAAAAGCCACAAATCAAAAATCAGGACTCAAAATTTCAGGAGCAAAATAATCCCTCAAAACGAATCAACAATCATGTCTGAAAAACCCTCCGAAATCACAACTCAAATAAAACACTGCTCACCATGCCAAAATCTCGACTCAAAAGCCACAAATCAAAAACTGCCACAATTCAAAATTCACAACTAAAAAAAAAAAAAAACATGACTCCCAAACTGCCGTCATCGCTCAAAAACCACGACTTGAAAACCACAACTTGGAAACCACGACTTAAACAGCACACAAATGAAAAGCCACAACCTCAAAAGCCACCGCTGAAGAATGACCGACTCATGAACCCAGACTCCAAAATGGTGACCCCAAAAAAAGAGTGACCCGCCCTAAAAAAATGAGGTGTCACTTTTTTTTTTTTAATCGCCTCTATGGCAGTGACATCGTTTTGCGCTCATCGGTCTGCATTCGGCTCCGTGCGGCCGCTCCACCGGGCGACGACGTAGACCAGCAGCGGGACGAGGGCAACGGGCGCCAGCGTGAGGCCCAGGACCAGGCGGCGGGGCGCGTCCTCCAAGTGGCCCTCTTGCGGCGGCGGGCAGGGCGCGAAATAGGCCGAGTGGACGTGCAGGAAGGCCGAGTGGGCGGCGACGTTGGGGTAGTAGCAGCCGCACCAGTGGGACAGCTCCTCCAGGCAGACGCTCAGCTGGTTGTAGGCACTGCGGGCGACACCCACCTCCGTGTCATTGGGGTCACGCTCCATGACATCACCCGCCCGGAGTCGGGAACGACCGCGGGTAGGAATCGCCCGCTCAACCGTCTTCGGTCCGCTCTCTGCATATCCGAGTGATGACGATTCCCAGCGCGGCCTTCATCGGCTCACGTTGATGACATCATGATGTCTCTTCTTCTTACCCGATGACGTTGTCGAGCACGCAGCGCGCGTCCGCCTCCAGCGTCGCCATCTGCTGCTCAAACAGTGAAGCGCAATAGGCCACGCTCAATTCGGCCAACGCGTCGGCGCGGCAACCGAGGGGGAGTGGCTCCACATCCTCAACTTCCTGAAACCTCTCTACATGCACATTCGTACATACAAACACGCACATGCAAAACCACACACAAAGATACACAAACACATGTGCACAATCATGCATGAGGCACTAGTGACCTGTTTTTTTTTTTTTTGTTTTTTTGCCATAAACTGACTGACCGTCATCTTCGGTGATGACGTTTTCCTGCTCAAGTTCGTCCAGCACTCGCGTCAGCTCGTCCTCCGATAGGCTCCCTTTTTCCTTTCCCACCTGAGGCGCATCTGTGGCCCAAAAAAACGAAACACAAGTCCAAAAAATAACATCACTTCAAAATCACAACTCAGAAATCACAATTCAGAAACCCAAAGACTCGTGATGACTTCACATTTGTCGTCGATGACTCACTTGCGCTTGCGCCGTGCCAGCCGCCGGACGGTTCCGAAAGGTTTTGGACAGTGGCTGGAAGGAGACATTGTGACCTCATGACGTCATTAGCCAATCAAAGAGAAGAAGAAAAAGGGCAAGATTTTACTTTGCTCCGGGACGCTTTTGTCAGTCGGCGGCGTCTGCTGGAGCGTACGCGCGCACAGCAGACCTGCGATGACAACAAGTCAAGGCGACACAACATCACCAAAATGGCGTCTGACCATACTTACCCGCGACGATAACCACCCCAAGCGGCAACCACGGCATCGAAACGCCAAACGAGCAAAACGTAAAGCGGGCAGAGGACGGATTGGGTCGTCGTCTTCGGGAGAACGGCTGGGGACTGTGAAAGCATCCGGGGGGGGACGCCACAGCACGGCGTGACAAGCCCTGCCCTCTCTGCTGAATAGGGGTCTGCGTTTGTGTGGGAGTGTGTGTCTGTTTGTGTAAGTGTGTGGTATTTGTGTGTGTCCACATGCCTCCATGTAGCATGAACGAGCACGAGTGAAGGGTTAGGCCCGGCTGGTGAAAACAACAAGCACACAAAGTGTGCTTGTTGCGGACAAAGTGGCGTCGATGTGGGCGATAGGGCGGCACCTCAACTTCCTGTTGGCACTCAGGGACCCCGAGAACCACTTGAGGGATTTCCTCCCTCGTTAAGAGACACACTTGCCCAAACAGACACACGCACGCACGCAAACAGGAAGACGCACGCACACATACCGACTTGTTGCCCCTTTTTAAAGGGCAGGATGCTAGCTCAAGGCTAATGGCAGCAGGAAGCGTCACGTTAGCTTCACACTGAAAGACGACTTGGACGGTTTGAGGAAACTTCCTGTTGACCCGTGTCAACTTCACGGCTAATCGAAAAGCGCACAATAAGTACACACCAAAGCAAAAGTTGCAATGCGATGTGGCTTTTTTTTTTGTTTTGGTTTTGTTTTTGTGGTCGAAACCTCACTGGGTGTGACGACCTCAATGGCACATCTCCGGCTCAAGTTTCGGCACATCTGGAGGTCAGAGTTCAGAGTAAGCCGCCAGGTGTCAGGTCAGGAGGTCGCCGCGGGGCAGCCGCGTCCCGATTGGCTGACAGACTCCGACAAGATCGGAGATGACACCGCCGCCCTCGGCACAACTCGGCGCGACTGCAGACGGCAAGGTGAGAATTCAGATCTAGCGAACGTGTTGGCCGGCATGCTCGACGTGACGGTTTTGATAACGTGAAGGCGCACTTACGGCAGGATGTCGTCAGGCCTCGGCGACCGCGATTCCGACGCGTACGACTTTGCCGAGTACGCCAACTGGTCGCTGGAGGATTGGCGGCTGACGGAGGATGATTACGATGACGGCGGCGCCGACTGGTGCGAGGCGGGCGAGCAGGAGTCGGCCATCAAGGTGTTCCAGACGTGTCTGTTCACCGTCATCTTCCTGTTGGGCGTGGCGGGAAACGTTTTGGTGATGGCCACCTTCGCGGCGTATCGCCACCGCCGACGCTCGGCGACAGACGGCTTCCTGTTCCAGCTGGCGCTGGCCGACCTGCTGCTGCTGCTGACGTTGCCGCTGCAGGCGGCCGACACCAACGTGGGTTGGATCTTCTCGGCGCCGGCGTGCAAGGCGGCCCGCGCCGTCTACGCCGTCAACACCTACGGCGGCCTGCTGCTCCTGGCGTGCATCGCCGTGGACCGCTACCTGGCCGTGGTGCCGCGTCGGAAACCGCCGCGCCGCCGCGCTCGGACGGCGGCGTTTGCGAGGTCGGCCGCGGCGCCGGCCATCTGGCTGGCGGCGGCGCTGCTCAGCCTGCCCGAGATCATCTTCTCCGACGTGGCCGGCTCGGGGGCCAACGCCTACTGCGGCACGCTGGCGAGCCCCCGCATCAAAATGGCCGCCAACGGCGCCGCCATCGCCGTCTTCGCTCTGTCCTTCCTGGTCATGGCGGCGTGCTACGGGGGCATCGCTCGCGTGCTGTGGGCAGGGCGTGGCGGGGGCGGGGCCAGGCGTCCCCACCGCACGCTGAGGCTGATGGCGGCCCTGGTGGCGCTCTTCCTGCTCTTGCAGCTGCCCCACAGCGCGGTGCTGTCGGTCAAGATGGCGCGGCCCCTTTGCGCCCTGCTCCTGGAGTACGTCACGCGCAGCCTGGCGTACGTCCGCTGCTGTCTCAATCCCGTCACGTACGTCCTGGCGGGCCAGCGCTTCCGCCGGGACGCGCTTCGGCTCCTCCGCCGCCCGTGCCGGCCGGCCATTCGGGCCGACGGCGCCGCCTCGCAATCGTAATCTGATTCCGTGTGTTCTGATGCGATTCGATTCCGTCTGATTCGGTTTTCTCCAACCTAATTCCTTGCATTCCGGTCTGATCATTTGATTGGTAATTGGTCGACCTGTATTGGCGGGCAAGCGATGTCGTGCAATCAAGTCTGATTCTGCGCGTTGTCATCCGTGAACTGTCATCTGATTCCATGTAACCTGACGCAATCCGAGTCCGTGCATTCTCGTCTGCTTCCGCGCTGCGAGCATCAGCATTCCAAGTTTCACGCCAAACTTTGTTTTTTTCTTTTATTGCCACTTTCACGACAATTTATAAAAACTCTCGATGACACACTCATGTCTTGACATTACTCTGAATATTATTATTACAAGTCATCAGCGTGCACGTCTAGAGTTTGCATGCCACTCGGGTGTGATTTTTTTTTTTGTTTTTTTTCCCCTTCCTAATTGCGATGACGGAGAACATCAAGTCCATGGAAGCTACGAGACGGTCGATGGTACGGGGGCGTGCGGCCCACGCGCGTGACTATTGGGACATATCCGGGAAACGGGTAGAAAATGGCCGACAGAGCTTGATGGTCGTCAGAAAAAATAAAACATCTCTAAATCATAAAAAATAATAATTTACACAGTCGATGTGTTACGTACGTATAAAAATAGAAAACAAGTAGAAAACATAGATGGCATTTGTCTTTTTTTTTTGTACATCTTCAGAGCACGACAACATCGACACGGTCTAAAGTCTAAATCACCATCGCCACCATCGCCTGTGATGTCATCGCCGGGGATGTCATCACCTGTGATGTCATCACCCGCGATGTCATCTGCAACGAGTTGCGAGAGTTGGACACGCGACGAAAGAGAAGGGTTGAGGTTAAAGGTCAGCGGGTCATCATCGGCCGACACCGGGGCTGATCATGTGACTACAGATGAATTGTCATGCAAATGATTTCGAAACATCATCGTTGTCCGAGCTGATCCTGGGTCAGAAAAAACGCGGGAATGGCCAAAGATGATCCTTTTGTGCTGACGGGTCATTCCTCGCTCGGAACGCGGGCAGGCGCGGATAAGACGAGCGAGGCCTTGCGTCTCTCATTCAGGGTCTTTTTTTTTAAAGTTGGAAGAATATGACGAAAGGTCAGAAGTAGATTATTGCACGTTAGCCATGAAGCTAATTCCAAACAAAGACGCAGAAGGAAAAAGGAGCCAGCTTGCTTGCAGAAGGCGAAGACGAAAAGCAGCGTCGGCCCCCGTCGGCCCCCCCGCGGCTTCTAGAAGTGGAATACCTGCTGCTGGCCGCCCGCCAGCGCTGGCACTTCCTCTTTGGACTTGCGCCCTCCTTGCTCCAGATGTTTGAGACGGGCCGCCACCGTCGGACCTTTGACGGACACCGGCAAGCCGCCCGCCACCTGGAGGGGGCGGGGCGAGAACTGAACCAGACACGTCGTGAACATACGTCAGCATTTTTTGGTTTTACAACGAAAAAGCGGGCCCCCCCCCCCAAGACGGAGGCCGAACGCTACCTCCTTCTCGACGCCGTCGTTGTCGTCCCGAAGGCCCGGCGGCGTGGAGGCGGGACGGGGCGCGTCCGAGTGGGCGGTGCGCCTCAGCTTGACCAGCGCCGCGGGCAGCTCGCCGTCCTCCATCTTTCAGCGCGGCGCAGACAACGGCGTCATCCAAAAGTCTCGCGACCGGCCACAAACGGCCCGGCGCTCACCTTGTTGTTGTCGACGACGCGGTTGGCGGCGAGCGCTGACGGGAAGCTCCGCCGAGGAGGGGGCGGCGGGGGCGGAGACTTGGACGGCTTGTCCGTGCGGCATCGGGACACGCCCGCGTCCACTGGGGACAAACGCAGGACAAACAGTCAACCGGTCGCCAGGCCACGTCAGCACGCATCCATTCCAGTGACCCAATTTGCCCACCCGAGCCTCGCTGGGAGGTGGAGCCCTCCATGCTGTTGAGCTTCTGCGCCGCCAGCTGCACTTTGCCCGGCGGCAGCGGCGGCGGCGACTCGCCAGCCGCAGGGGCAGCCATCAGCGGTTTGGGGGGCACGGCGGGTTTGGTGACGGTCTTGGCGGCCAAGTCCAGGTCGGGGATGGCCTTGAGCAGCTCGGCCTGCGTCTCCTCCAGCAGGCGGTTGATGTCCTGGGCGCTGAACTGCGTCAGGCTCGCACGCTTCTCCGCCCAGTCGCGCTCCGCCGCCTGACAAACATCATCAGCACTTTTGTCATCACGGCTCTTTTAAATACAAGCCCCGCCACAAATGGAAAACTCCCTGGAAAAAAAATAAAGTTGACCGACCTTCTCCCATCCAGCGTTTTCTGTTCCATCACCCCGCTGGCATTGAGTTTAACACACCCGGTTTGCTCCCAGTGACTCACCAGAGTGACATCAGCGGACACGTGCACGTTGAGGCTCTTCTCAGCCGCAACGCGACTTCGGGCGCTCAGCGGCGGCGGCGTCTTGTCCGGCTCGGGAGCGCAGCCCGCCATCTTGCTGTCGCTCGCGTTGTCCGTCGGGCCGTGGGGCGAATTCCTCTGCGATTGGCCGCCCGCCTCCTCCTGCTCCTTCTCGCTAGCCTGCCTGCGCGAGGAGGACGAGGAGAGCGCATGTCAAGTGGAGGGGCGGGGGAGGAAAGGAGGGCAGTCGCGCTCACCTCCGAAGCGTGCTGAGAGTGTCGCGGACGTTGTTGCAGCGCTGCAGCAGGGCCTCCAGACGATGAGGCTCCTCCTTCAGGAACTTCACCGCCTCCACCTCCACGCGCAGCACCACGCGCATCTTGCTCTGCAGGCCTGGGAACTGGCCTGGCGTGGAGGAGAAGGAGGAGGGGAGAACAAAAAAAGGAAAAAAGCAGGAAGAGGTGAAGAAGAAGACAATTTCATGCAGCGGTTTCAACTTGATGGGCCGACAAACTCCAGTAGTTACTGTCGAGTACTTGAGTAGTCCCCCCTTGGACTCGAGTACTCACTCTTGAGGCTGCCGAGCGTGTCGGCCAGCGTCTTGAGTTCTTGCATCTTCTGCCGGAGGTCTTGCTGGCTCACCGGGAGCCTCGCCACGTTCGACTTCTTCTGCAGGTCCTCCACCCACCGCTCCAAGTCGCTGGCACGCACCGGGCCAAAAGGTCAAAGGTCACCATCCCAAGGCGCAGGGAAGGGAAGGAGAGAGGGAGCGAGCGAGGCGGGGAGGAGGTGTACTGACTGCAGCTGGTGCACGAGCATCTCCTCCTGGTTGAGGTACTTGAGGCGTTCCTCCTCCACCAGGAGGCGCTGCCGCTGCAGGGGATCCTCTTGAGTGCGCGCCGCATCCTGCATCAGCACTCTAAGCTCCGCCTCCGTCTGCCTCAGCAGCGCCACCACACAATCCTGATTCTCCAGCTGATCACATTCACGCACGCGGCCATTTTAGTCGGAACGCGTTCGCAAGCCACACACACACACACACACACACACACACACACACACACACACACACATACTCAGCCGCACGCACCTGCGTGTTGCGCAGCTGCGAGAGTTGCGTACGCAGCGCATTGGTGCTTTGCTGCAGGCCCAGCAGGTGGCGCTGCATCTGCACGCGGGACACGGTCAGTGGCTGGTTGGCGGCGTCGCCGGCGGCGGACAGGGGTGGCGGCATCAGCGCCAGGGGGCCGGACGGCGTCACGGCTATGACAAATCATTGCGGTTTGACCAAAACTCCGGCACAACTGGGACTGCAAACTTTTGCACTCAGCTTTTCTTCATTTTGAATTCATGCTCAATGTGTCAATCGCGTGCACGCAGACTCAACTTTATATGCACATGCCAGCAATGCACACGCACAAGCTTTCCAAGTGACAGTTGATATGTACCTTTCTTTGCTTTTGCAGGTCCAGCTAGAACAAGAAGCATGAGCAGCAATTACATGCTAGCAGCAGTTAGCGGAGGGCGTGTGTGTGTGCGTGTAACACGTTCGCTTTCGCAAGCTGGCAATGAGAAGCTACGCGCTAACGCTTACAAGCTAGCACTCAGAAGCTACACGCTGGGCAGTCGGCGGCTCCATGCGAGCAGTTCCATTCAGGTAACTTACGATCTGTCCCTGAGCCGTCGCTGGCAGACTCCATTTGGTCCCTTCGGGAAAGCAACAAGCGGGAAGAAGGCAAGGATGGAAGTATGGAAGCAGATACACGCGTACACACGACAAGGAAGGAAGGAGGCCTTACGGGCTGTGGTCTTCGGGTGCTCTGCTGAGGACTCGCTGCAGCAGACCCGTCAGGCTGGCGATCTGCTTCTCCATCACCTCCATGCGCTCCCTTCACACCCGCGCACATCATCATCATGCCTGTCACCTTCCTCACCCTCTTCAAAGGACGGGACCTCACCTGGTTTCTGTCTCATCTGCTCTGACACTGCCCCCGTCTCCTCCCGCCGCCGCCGCCGCCAGCAGGCACAGCTGCTCCGAGGTCAGCCCCCGACCTCTGGGACTGTCGCCGCCCACGGACGACATCACCGAGTCTCGCCGCCGCTCGCCCCTGGCAGGAGAGCCGCGCGACGGCAGCGTGCTGGCGTAGGCCTCGCGCGTATCGGGAATCTTCTGCGGAGAGGAGAGCGACGGCCCGCGCAGGCCCACGGCCAACATGGACGCCGCGTAGGTGTCGTTGTAAAGACCGCCGCCCGCTCTGTAGAGGCCGCCGCCCTCAATCAGGGAACACACCGCCCCGCCAGCTCCTCGCCGGTATAAGGAGCCATACGGGTCGCTTCGGTTGGTAAGCGGCGATTGTGGCGCCCCGGCGAGGCCCAAGCGGGCGTCCACGCCGAGGGAGTAGGGGTCGGCGTAGATGGCGCCACCCCCCGCGCGCTCGTCCGCCCGCAAAAGCACCACGCCGCGGGCCCCGCCCGCCTCGTCGTCCGGCTTCACGTCGCGTCGTTCCAGGATGGCACTGGAGGAGGCGGCGAAGGCCGGCGGCGGCAGGGGCGGCGAGTGGTGTGCCAGCGGCGCGCCGTGGTGGTGGGGCAGCGCCGGCCCGGCATACGAGGACGGACGGACGCCACCGCCGCTATAGAGGAGCCGCGTCCGCGACGGCGAACCCTGAGGTGGCGAGGACGAGGCCGAGCGATGCTGGGAGGACACGGCCGGCGCGCCCAAGCGCCGGCTGGGGGGCGAATCCTGGGGGGTGTACACCATCTCACGCTAGAAGGACGTAAATGGCATGCTCAGCGGACCTTCCGGAAGATCCTCTTTCCTGTTGGCGATGCGATGGACGTCCAAGGGAGCGGCGGTGTGCGGCGCACTCACCCTGAGGTCTCCGTTGGCCAGCAGCTGCGAGTTGTGGCGCTGGCCCGGGTACGTCCCGTAGACGGGCTCCTTGCAGTAGATTTTGATGACGCAGCGGTCCCGAACGTCCCGCGGGTCCTCCAGCTCGTAGAACACGTTACGGCTCTCGTCCTTGATCAGCAGGGCCGTGCTGGGAGACCTGAAAACCGGCAAACGCGAGGCCCCGTCTTGGCAAACATTCACTCTTGATTAAGAGAACGGGTGCAAACGCGCACCGCCCCATCACCCCGACGGGATTGCTGACCGAGACCAGCGGGAAGCCCGAGCGGAAACGTACCTGAGCGCGGCCATGCTGAGCCTCTGCGGGAACATGTGCACGATGAGCGCTCGCAGGGTGTCCAGGCTGCTCAGCTCGTGCGTCAGGTGCACGCGGCGGGTCTCCTCGCCCAGCTGGAGGAACAGCATCCCTGCGCAGCGGATGCCCAAAATTCAGGAAAGGAAGCAACGTGGAAGTCGAGAGAACAAAGGAAGAAATGAAAGGAGTTTCGGCGAGACCCCACCTGGCGCGTGCAGCTTGGCCTGGCCGCCGGCAGACGATCGGGCCAGCGGGAGACTCTGGCGCAGTCGGTTCATGCGGCTGAAGGCCACGGGCAGGTCGCGATCGGACATCACGTCCGGATGCTCGGCCGACGACAGGGAAAGTCCGCTGCCTCGCGTCGGGCTCAGGCCGCTGGCGCGCGGCGTCCGACTCTGCCGCCGCCGCACCGCAAGCATTTTGGGTTACTCGCCAACCGAGACAATCGTTCACTCGTTTCCTACTCAGAAATTCATGTTCGGGACCTGGATAGTGTCGCCAACGTCCACTGAAAATCCCTTTGAAGGGATTGGGACGTAGCTCACTCCATAGGGAGTGCCGAAACAGTCGACTGGAAATCCAAAAAAAAACCAAAAAAATTGGGTGCGTATGAATGAGTGAATGGTTCGGAACCCAGTCAGACACACACACACACACACACACACACACACACATCGCTGCTTGCCGCAGCGCAACGGGCAACGGATCAGCGCCGACAGTCGGAATGCGAGCCTCCGACTCGGGAATAGCGATTTACGAGGCGGCGCCCTATCAGTCGGCGAGCAGCAGCACGAGTCTCCAAAATCCTTCAGTCCTTGAGCCGGCTCACTGGGACCGAGATGTCCGGGTCGGGTCGTTCCCTGACAAAAAAGTTCCTCCTGACTGCCGACGAGCCGAATGCGACTCAATGTCTTTGGAAACGGTCGTTCCCGCCTGCCTCTGGGGAGAGATTTTTTTTTTTTTGTCCATGATTTTCACACGTGTTTATTCATGTTGTGTGAGCGTTTGTCATGACTTAGCATTCGGAAATAATCGATTCTGTTGATGTGGATCAGCGGGGATTTATTTTTGAGACAAACGTCACACGCCGCTGCGAGATATTTTCACGCTCACACACGTCTCGTCTCAGAATTTCGCCTGTGGTGAAACAATCCCTCTTGTGTCCGCGAGAGGGCAGAGTTGCTGCCCTCATTGAACGGGAACGACCCAGCGGCTGACAAGTCAGGCAACAAAAAATGCGACGGTGATTTATTTCCCTCCTATTTGTTTTGCCTTCACGTGGAAGACGTTCGTCTGCTGTCGCATAGATTCGGGGAACCCAAAAACACATGTGAAAAATAACATATATTTGAGGGAAGAATTTTGATACACAAATGGAGCAGAAAAAAAAGGAAATCCTTTGCTCATTTGTGGTCACGCACGCTCATCCTGAGTGTGTGTGTGTGTGTGTGTGCCTGGCAGACATCCTTCCAGCTCGCCTGCACACCCGTTACCTTGACAACAGCAGTCATGGTGCCATATTGTCAAGCAGAGTGAAGGATTAGCGTCACTCACTTCATGTCAAGTCATCAATTTGGTGTTCCCACGCTATGTCGCACTTCATCTTTCGCACGCGCCGCAGATTTTTACACAATAGTCCGTTTTTGAGGGTTCTCTCTCTCTCCCTCTCAGTCTCTTTTTCTTTTTTTTAACAGAGCTTCGTTGGGCACCGTCAGTGCAGTACCACGACGAGCCACAACATGATTGGCAGCACCGAGTTCGACGCGAGACATGCAGCGTAATAAAAAAAAGAAGAATTTTTTTTTTCAGTCAACCGTGTTGCCTTGCGAATCCGGAAGCATGCAATTGATCGCACATTTATCAGCGTTCTATTGAACGTCGTTCTCTGGCGCGGCAGCCATCCGTCGGCGAAAGATAATCCAATTCAATCATAACATTGTCAAAAAGCATGTGAGCGTGTGATGCGGGGTCACCGTGGCAACAGAGACTTCTGCCACGTCTTTGGCGTTTATTGGGGGTGGCGCGTGCACACGACTGGCGCAAATGTGATGAGGATGATGAACGACGAGCGACGATGGAGAGAGTAAGAAAGACGAGCGCTGCTGACCTTGAAGCTCCAGTAGTTAGCTTGTTGCTGAGGAACGAGAACAACACAGAACACAACGTCAAAGACTCGCCACTGAGCTTGCCTCAAGTGCAGCAGCGAGTCGGAGAGGCCTTCGGCGAGCCGTTGGAGCGCTGACGCGAAATCCTACGAGTTCGCCCAAGACAAATCAGCACAATGGCGGCATCGTACGAGTGACGCCTCTTGCCTTTCCGTGAATGCCTTTTACGAGTCGAGTTTTCTGCACACTTGCCCAACTATCAGGACGCACGAGTAGAGTGACAACAACTCGTAGAAGGACAAGGATGCACTCGTAGTATCGGTACTTGGTATCGGTGTGCAGCCAAGTGTGAATACTGGCAAAGAAAGCTCCATCTAAAGAAATCTAATCAGACCTTTGCTGACTTGCATCACCCAAAAGTGTCTCGTTTGCATCGTGCACCAGGAAGTGACATCATTGGCTTCCACACACACACACACACACACACACACACACACAAGCGGCCATCTTTGTACACACCCTTCCTCTTCCTCTGCGGCCAAACCCACGTGCACCCGCACACGCACATCTTTTCTCTCAAGCGGGTTGTCCCGGCGCCAACATGCACACTCAGACCTGGCCACACACGT